>MQUG01000942.1:0-45917 GCA_007213375.1 Steinernema feltiae | reverse complement strand
ATATGACAACAGTCTAGTTCTTGCTATGGGTACTGTAGAGGAGCTGAAAGAATAAACAAAACGACGTTATTGGACCGGCTTAGGCTGATTTGAGATTTACCATAAAATTGCAAAAATGAGTCGATTTAGACGACTTTTGGGTCAGTTTGGGTCTTGTAACGAACATTCTGACACCCAATTGCTTATGCCAACCTACTCAAATCGGCCAACTTGGGTTTTGAAACCATTTTGAGAATTTTTGAGCAGCAAAAATCCCGCATTTAAAAAGGGCAAATAGGAGCAATGGTTAAATTTGTGCTAAAGGCTCCTGGCACGATGAATTTTGTGATATAAGCGTTGTGTGGTTGCATCTACAGTATCCAATTTCATAAAACTCTCATTTTAAAGGCTGAAATTAAAGCTCAAGGCTCCTGACACGAAGATAAAAACGGAAACATGTTAATTCAACTTACAGAATGAGCACCTAGTCGTTAAAGTAGCTAACTAATCACTTGAAAATCCATAAAAACACTTTCCCCGCGCCACGCGTCCCACAACTCCCCCTACCGTAATCCCACTTCCAACAAAATCCAAAAATACAACATTCCCAGGTCCTTTCTTGCACTAATCGTCGCGCACGGTGTTCAGACGTCGAAAAGTGGAAGAGTTGGTTCCACTTGTAATTGGCGGCGTCCGACTGGGCGGTCCTGCCGAGAAGGCAACAAGTGCCATCGAAAGCTTCCTCAACCAATTTCTCTCACAGCCGCAGGTACGTCTTCGCTCAGCAAATAATCTGTGTACCAACGCCCTCGCCGCCGCTTGTACTCCCAGCGCTCTGGCGCGCGCGCGCGAGAGCGTTGAGTCAGAAGCCTCGCGCGGCGGTCGGATCTCCGCGCGCGCGATCCATTCGGCTCATATTTTGATCTGTCATCATCATCATCAGCATCGATGAACGACGAAAACTACCTCGCGTTGCTCAGGCGTGAGAGGATTACTGTAAGAGCAACTGACTGACCCGCTATTCCCCATACGTTCGGTCAACGATTGGCCAATTTCCGCCTTTTAGGGAATCGACTTTCCGGACCTCACGCTGATGCCCGAACTGAGCGAATACCAACTGCTGGCGAGCATCAAGGAGCGTTTCGACTGCAACTACATCTACACCTACATTGGGCCCATTCTCGTGGCGGTCAATCCGTTCACCATGTTCCCCATCTACAATCAGACCTATTTGCAACTGTACGACTCGCACGGTCAGGACTGCAACCAAAAAATGCTTCCTCCGCATATCTACGCGATCGCCGACCGCGCATATCAAGAGTGAGTCGTTTTAAGATTAGCGGGCTTTAGCGCCTGCAGAAGACGCGCTCAAATCCGATTGAAGCGTTGTGTTTGCACTTGCGAGCTTTCCTATTCAAATTTTTGTTTAACGATACACTCGAAGAATTGATTCACACTGTTTGCATTGTCGACTGTGTGTTGGAGATGAAAAAAGGCTAAAAGTAGCGCAGACTGATTGGTGTTGAACTTTGGTGACAGATGGGGAAGCACTTGATGAAAGTAAATAGTTGCGAGTTGCGTCCAGAATTGAAATTTACATGGAAAATCACTTTTAAATGGCTTTTTCAAGAATTTTCTTGTCATTTTATGCATGCCGACATCAAGACGAGTGATTTGAGTACAATATTAATAAATTGGTAAAAACCAAATTTTCAAAAGTTCGGTCAATTGAAAATTACACTTTGGCATGCCAGTTCTGGCTCAGGTTTTGCTTTTTGAAGAATTTTTTGTTATTTTTATGCTTTTAGACATCAAAAGGAGTGCTTTGAGTACAATATTGTAAAATTGGTAAAAATCAGATTTTTCAAGGTTCGGCCAGATGTGCCAACTAGAGCATTGTAGCCTTAACTTGCGGTAATTAGTGCTTAAAACGCGTTTACAGATTAATTTTCAGTTGATTTAGTACCATATTGTGAAATTAGTAAAGCTCATATTTTCAAAAGTTCGGTCAAATCGCCCAGATTATTTGAGTTTTGAAAATGTTGACCCATTTAGGATGCTGAAAACGCGTACAAGCCACTCGATCGTGATCAGCGGCGAATCAGGTTCCGGCAAGACCGAATCGGCCTCCTTCCTCCTCCACCAACTCGACCGAGTGAGCAAGAAATCGCACCTTGGCAAAGGTCTCGAAGAGATCATCATGAGCGCAGGTCCGGTGCTCGAAGCGTTCGGCAACGCGGTCACCTCCCAGAACAACAATTCTTCGAGATTTGGAAAATTCTTGAAATTGAATTTTCTGGACAACGGCATGTGTGCAGGGTACGGTATCCAGTATAATTCATGCCAAATTCATCAAATTGGCACCGTTTAGAGCGAGTATAGAGATCTACCTGCTGGAAAAGTCGAGAATCACATTCCAACCGAGTGGCGAATGCAACTACCACGTGTTCTACTACTTGCTGTGTGGCGCCTCCGAAGAAGAGCGCCAGAGGCACTTTCTGCTCGATCCCTCAGGCTACAAGTACATCAAACAGGTACTACTGTAGCTGCTTTCTCGCGCACGCGCAAAATCGACTCATTCAGCACATGGACCACCAAGATCCGACCAAAAACGAGAGAAATTTGCGGAATCTGTGCAACGCGATGGAGACAGTCGGTTTCAGCAAGAAAACGCAGCAGAAAATGTTTGGAATGATTTCGGCGGTTTTGCTGCTTGGAAACATTGACTATATCAAGGTTGGTTACTGTAGTTTCAATTTAAACAAATGTGGACGTTATTGAGCAGACCAAGAGGAGTTGTTTGAGTACCATATCAAAAAATTGGTAAAAATCGTATTTTTCAAAGTTCGGTCAACAGTGCAAAATATGGCAGTTCGTTTCTGTCGTTTCTGCTTTAAATTTTAGCAGTACGGAGTTTGGGCTACAATTATAAGTTGTTTGAGTACCATATTCAAAAATTTGTAAACTTCATATTTTTCAAAGTTCGGTCACTGGCCAAAATTTGTTCTTTTTTGGTCTTAAACATTTGGTTTTTATTTCTTTAAATTGTCAATTCGCCTCGGTCAGCTCGCCGGATCGATTTCGCAATCAACCACACCCAAACTCTCATCCGTTGTGACTCATTTGTTTGTTCGTAACGGAACGCGACCACTTCATCCTCCCGCGTCCAATCATCCGCCAGGCACAATTTCGCAGCCACCTGTAAGCAGGGTGTTGTGATGTCTCGGCTCTGTTTGCCAAATCATCAAAATCGCTGTCATCAACACGAATCCGCGCGCATCACATTTCGATTCCCGCGCGCGCGTTAAACAGAACGAAGTAAACAATCTGAATCGAGTCAATATTTGAGCGCTAAGACACTTGTCATCCTCGGCTGGCTTCGTTTTGTTGTGACTGCTGAAAGCGAAGCGCCATTTAATAAGAACAGGAACAGCAATCAAGCAAAACAAGAAAAAAATGAAGTTGACCGAACTTTTGAAAATTCGAATTTTACGAATTTTGTAATATGGTACTCAAACAGCTCGTCTTGATGTCACTTGACCCTTCCACAACCCAAAAATCTCAATTTTCGGTAAATTAACGACATTAAAATTTGAGGTTTACTACTTTGATTATATTGTATTCAAATGATTTTCGAGTTCAAAAATTTAATAACGGAAAGTCGTACTTTCGCTGCAAAACTCCGTTTCTCCCAATTTTGAAATGACCGAACTTTTGAAAATCCGAACTTTACGAATTTTGCAATACGGTACTCAAACAACTCGTATTGATGCCGCTTGACCGTTCCAGAACCCACAAATCTCATACTTTCGTTGCATTTCAGCGTCCCGGCTACCACAGCGACGAGAGCGCGTTCATCGAGAACGAAGAGCTAATCGCGATCATCGCCAATCTCCTCGAAATCAAATCGTCGCACCTCATCCAAGCGCTCACCATGCGCCGCACTGTGCTCAAGCACGATACCGTAATCACACGCTACACGCTCTCCGAAGCGCAGAACACACGCGACGCAATGGCCAAGTGTCTGTACAACGCGCTCTTCCAGTGGATCGTTCTCAAGATCAATCAGGCGCTCTTGACGCGCGAATTGACCACCAAGAGTCCGAGTCAGTTCTACATTGGCATTTTGGACATTTTCGGCTTTGAGGACGTCGGTGGGGATGTGAACTCGTTCGAGCAGCTCTGCATCAACTACGCGAATGAGCATCTACAGGTCTACTTCAATCAGCACATTTTCAAGTTCGAGCAGGTAGGGATTAGAGCTGTGTGTGGTCTCTATTTCTGCTGATTATTTACCGCCAAATTCCACGTGTGTGGTCCTCATAATCCGCCATTTTCCAGCAAGAATACATCAAAGAAGAGATCGACTGGATGAGCATCGACTTCAAGGACAACACGGATTGTGTTCATCTCTTCAACGTAAGTCTTGCTTTGCGTTTCGCGTCAGGACCACACGCCGCGTAATTGCAGGACAAACCCTACGGGCTCCTGAGGCTCATCGACGAAGAGTGCCACATCACGAACGCGACCGACGAGTCGCTCCTGGAGAAGAACAACACGTTCCTGAAGGACAATCTCTACTACGAGATTCCGCACAAGAAGGAGCCCGCGTTCATCGTCGCGCACTATGCGGGAAAAGTCAAATATCAAATCGCGGTGAGACCCGCGCGCTGTCAGTACTGTTTCTAAAAGTGCGAAATTCAGGGTTTTCGAGAGAAGAACAAGGACCTCATGAGGCATGACGCGCTGGCGACGCTGAAAAACTCAAAATCGCCGTTTGTGAGGGAGCTGGTGGCGACGGATCCGGTCGCCGTCTACCGGTGGAATGTCGTACGTTCGGCATTCAAAGCGGTGAACGCGTTTAAGAAGGCCGGGCGGGAGAAGCACATGCGCAGAGCAGGTGAGCTTTTTACAGGTCGAAACCGGATTTTGGGTCTCAAAACGAAAATTTATTTTTCATGTTGATTTTGCCGAACTCTGAAAAGTGCGAACTTTACTAACTTGCTATTATGTCAAACAGTAACTACTGACAATGAGCAGTTGTACAAGAAAGCAATTGTACACAAAAAATGCAAAAACAGCCGATTTGCCGAACTTATGACAAATCCGAATTTTACTAATTTGACAATATGGTATTCAAACAATTGCATTTAAGTTCACAATTACGATTAAATATAGCATTAGCCGTTATTTTCGTTGCAAGACCCAAATTCATACAAATTCAGCTCCCACCACGATAACTTGTCTAAAATGCCTCGTTTTTCAGAAAGCGACGATAATCTCCTCCAAGCGGACCCCAATCAACCCTGCCACTCTCGTCGCACCTCCGATTCGCACCTCAGCGCGTTCCTCCGAGGAGATTTTCCCGAAAGCGCGTTTCCCGACTTTTGCGACACGTCCGTCTTCAAGACGATCCGCTCGCACGCGCGCACAACGCCCGTCAAAAGCTCCAGCCCCGCAATTTGGGTCTTAAAACGCTCCGCGGGGCGAAGGATCTTCTGGGACGAAGGCCGATCTCTAGTAAACCGCAGTCGGTGAGCAAACAGTTTGACCACTCGCTGAATCGCCTGATGGCGACGTTGGGACAGTCGACGCCCTTCTTCATCCGCTGCATCAAGTCGAACAACGAAAAGGTACGGTAGTAGGCGCGTTGAGAGCTCAAATGGCGTTTCAGGAACCGAACAAATTCGACTCGGACGTTGTCTTGAAGCAACTACGGTACACGGGCATGTTGGAGACGGTGCGGATTCGACGCGCGGGCTACAGTGTCCGCATCGACTACAAACAGTTTGCCATGCAGTACCGTTTCCTGCTTGAGCGCGGAAAAGACTCGACGGAAGAGGAGGTGAAGGATTTCCTGTATGCGCACATGGCGTACGCGAAGAACATTCAGTTTGGAGTTAAGAAGGTCAGTTAGAGTTCAACTTTGGTGGTCTTTTATGTGAAAAAAAAATAGTTTTTAACGTTGTTTTGCCACGAAATTGGATATTTCACGCTTTCATCGCAATCTGCAGCTTAAGACGAGTTGTTTGAGTACCAAATTGCAAAATTAGTAAAGTTCTACTTTTTAAAAGTTCGGTCTTGAAATATTCAGAACACAGAAATTTTACCAGATATAAATTTCACCAGATCATCATATAGACGAGCTGCTGCGTACCATGAAAAGGTAGTAGTAAAATTCTACTTTTACAAGATTCGGTCAAAACTTGCACAAATACATGTCTTTCTTTATTATTCCGTCCGGAAATCACAAATTTAACAATTTCGACTTAATCTCCAGCTCAAATCGCGTTCATTGAGTACCATATTGCAAAACTAGTAAAGTTCTACTTTTTGAAAGTTTGGTCCTAAAAATTCAATAGACCGAAATTTTAATAGACATTATTTTAACATATAAACGAGCTGCCTGATATCATTTCATCTTATAGACGAGCTGCTGCGTAAAATTGTAGTAGTAAAATTCTACTTTTCACCGGTTCGGTCAAAACGTTCACAATTCAGGTCTACATGCGAGAAGCAGAGAAACTCTACTACGACGAGCTCCTACACCGAACAATCATGAAACACATTGCCACGCTGCAAAGAAATTGCAGGAAAATGATTGGAAAATTACGGTATCAGAAGATGAAACAGACCGTAATCCAATTCCAAACGATGTGTCGCGGAGCTGCGGTGCGCAACGAATACAGACAAAAGTGGATTGCTGCGTTGTGTCTGCAGACCAACTGGCGCAGGTTCATCGCTGAGAAACGCTATCTAAGCGTTCGGAAGGCGGTTACCGTACTCCAGGCTTACTGTAGAGGTTATTTGACGAGAAAAGGGTGAGATTTTTAAAACTTATTTTGACCTGAAAATTAGTAAATCCCATACTCTGCAACTAGGTTCGGTCAATGCGTGAATTTAAGCTTCTACAAGCACCGTGAACTCGAAAACCAAAAAGAGAATGTGCAGCCTGATGCAGCGAATCTCTCCACCGTTCGGACGTTCAATCTTCGCACGTTCGACCTGAACCAGACGATGGACGAGTACAGCGATGAGTTGGACGACGAAAGTGAGGACAGCGACGAGGAGAGCGAGTCGGAGTACTCGGTGGCCACAATTGACGACAGCGACGACGACAGCGTCATCATGGACTACGAGGCGGAAGACATGCCCAACGAGCTGGACGCGCAATTTGTGCTCGAAGATAAACGACTCAAGTTGGTCGAGTAGGTCATCTTTATTCTTGGTCTTGAGACGAGTATTTTGAGTACCATAAAGCAAAATTTGTAAAATTCAGATTTTCAAAGGTTCAGTCAGTTATTGTCAAAAATAGGCCCAAACTGTGCAATTTCCACATGAATGCATTCTAAATCAAAACACAAGATGTTTGAGTACCCTAAATCAAAATTCGTAAAACTCGGATTTTCCCAAGTTCGGACAACCCTAATAATACGTTTCTTTTAGGAAGAAAGCTTCCGTTCGACGACAAAGTCTCGCACCGGTGGCTTCTACATCGAAAATCTCAGTACGTTCCGCTACAGTAATCCGTGAGTACCGTATTCTTTATAGCTGAAGCTCCTCCGCCGAGCCGCGAGCACAGAAGATCCGAGAGTGCGCAAGAACAGCTCCAATTCGGACATTAAAGGCGAGATCGCAAGTCTCAGCTCTCGCAGCAAAGCGAAAATGATCGGATTCGTGATGGGAAAACACCTCAAATTCCAGTGGAACAAGAAAAACAAAGGCATTGAGCAGGCGGATACGGTACCCTCGTCCAGGTAGCGGTACCGTAGCCGATTGGAATCAAAATTTGAGTTTTTAGTGTCATGGATATGGTGTCAAAGTTTGAGAGCACAAAATCGAGGCACCGATTCAAGATTTCGCGACTTCACAGGACCGAAACGTGCGCTCTGTGCAACAAGACGTTGACCGGATTCTTGGTTGCAGGGCTACAAATGTTCAAGTAAGTTTAGCTGTCTATTCCAGATGACTTGGAAATTCGGTTATTTGGTTTCAGAAGCGTGAGACGAGTTTTTTGAGTACCATATTGACATATTAGTAAAATTCATACTTTCACAGGTTCGGCCAACATTTTCTTGTTTTGTCTAAAAACATGCATAGCTGACTCACTGATCACAAAAGCTCTCAAACGAGTATAATCATTTAAAATTAGTAAAATTCTACCTCTCCAAGGTTCGGTCAACACAGACAACAGAATCAATTTGGCCGTTTTATGATTATGATCAATGTTTCAGCGTGCAAATTGGTCTTCCACAAAGAGTGTACAAACCTCGCGGGCACTGTACCCTGCGCTCCACCATCTAGCCCCGCTCGCTCAGACTCGGCTCCTACACGGAAACCGTGGGACGCTCTGAAGCTCTCCCCTCCGCACTTTATCGTTCCTTCAGCGCTGATGGGCACTTTCAACTTGACCAAAACCAAACAACAGGTACGCGATGCTGTGCTACCGTATGCATTTGCCTGTTGTAGACTGATCCATGCGACAAACTGGTCGAGACATTTGAAGATTTACGCGATTTGACGACGTTCATCATCAAAAAGCAGATGAATCTCGACGGGAATCAGCGCATGGGGAAGAGAGACACGATCGTTGACGCAATCTTCAAGCGATCGCTGAAGGAACTCCACATGGAGCTCATTGGCTATCAGGCTGTTCTTAACGCAAGTCTACACTCCTGCGATACCGTAATCGAATTCATTGCATTCAGGAAGACAAGACAGAACTCAAGTACCGCGACCTGATCACCACTTTCGAGGGTCTCATCACGAAAGTCTCAAAAGAGGAAGGCGTCTCCTTCCCGACTACGTTGGGTGTGAACGCGTTTCGAGGCTTTCTGAACGAATTCATGCAGCAACAGCAGCTGAAGAAGAAAACGGCGGTGAAGCGCGCGGGTCCCGCAGGGATGTTGAAGCTGCAGAGTGTCAGGAAAAAACGTCGAAAGTCGGATATCAGCGTGGTAAGAGCATTTTGCATTGAATAACAGGGTTGCGATCGTCTAGGCGAGACGATTGAGCACCATAATGTTCATTTAGTAAAGTTCAAATTTTTGAAAGGTTCAGTCAATCTGTAAAAACTCGAAAAATTATAGCGGGCGTTTTAGATTTTTGAATATTTGTGTTTAATAACTCAAGACGAGTCGTTTGAGTACCATTTTAATACATTAGTAAAAATCAGATTTTCAAAAGTTCGGTCAATGTGTAAAAACTCGGAAAAATTAGGACGGAATGTTCTAGATTTTTGAATATTTGTGTTCAAGTTAGCTCAAGACAAGTCGTTTGAGTACCATTTTAATACATTAGTAAAAATCAGATTTTCAAAAGTTCGGTCAAAAATTCAAAATTTTTGTTTTTAGGCCTACAACAACCACAAATTCAAACAGGACGTCGCCTACGTGCCCACCTACTGCGAGGTTTGCAACATTTTCATGGGAAACTCGGAGAAAATCTTCATTTGCGTCAACTGCAAAGTGACCTGCCACAAGAAATGCCACCAGAAGACGCACGCCTGCAAGAGAATACCAGTGACAGTCAGGGTGAGTCAGCTATCCCACACACACAAACAATGATTCTACCGTAACCCACTCAGACAAGAGGGCGATTCTTTGGATCGTCGCTCGCGGAGCTAATCGCCGAGAACAACGAAGTTCCGGTCGTCCTCCAGAAGCTCCTCACCGCAATCGAACTCCGCGCGCTCTTTGTCGAAGGAATCTACCGTAAGAGCGGCGCTGTGAGTACGGTAAAAGCGGTGAGGACGCAAATCGAAGCGGCCGAGGACTTTAACGACCTCTGCTTTGATGACGTGCACGTGCACGTGCTCACAACGCTCGTCAAAGCGTTCTTCCGAGAGCTGGCCGAACCTCTGATCACTTATGACTTTTACGGGAATTTCCTCGGCGTGTCAGGTGAGCGCGTGGATACTGTAGGCGAGTGTGTGTGAAGATCTCGTTTTAGAAGTGAAAGACCAAGCGGAGCGCGCGAGATGTCTCACCGCGATGGTTGACTTGATGCCCAAGTACAACAACGCGGTCCTGCACCGATTGATGTACCATTTGGCCAGGGTGGCGAGTCAGGTAAGCATCAGGGCAGTTGGATCGATTTTCTTTCGCTTCAGGACTCTGTGAACCGCATGGGCGCCTCGAATCTCTCGTTGCTCTTCGCTCCGTGCATCATGCGCCGCGAGTTTATGGTCCACGCGCAGGATCAACTGCAGGACATCAACAAGCAGGCGATCTGCGTGCAGACCCTCATCGAGGAGAAGCTCAAGCAGTACAAGTCAACGCTCACGCAGATCGTCGAAGTGGAGCAGGCGACGCAGAAGGTCGCCGAGAACATCCGTCGCATCGACGAGCACCGCCGGTCGTCCGCGTCGGAAGACGGCGCCAAATCGGGCGATTTGAGAGCGATCGCCACCAGCCACTCCAACATGGAACGCTCGCGGCTGATCTTTGTCGAGCAGCTCGACTTTCTTGACAAGCAAAAGTGCGTCGTTTTACCCTATTCTACCGTAATCAGCGCCCCGTTTCAGAGAGAAACTCATCCAAGAATTACCTCCGCTGGCGCCGGTCGCCTCGAGCGAGGATCTGAGCTCCGAAGAGATTGACCTGGAGCAGCCGAGGCGCGTGCACCGCGAGTACGCGATCGACATCAACGCGCCGCCGATCCACAGCTCGCTCCCGAATATGAAGTGCAAGAGTCGACCGCGCCGTCCCGGAATCCGACCGCCCTCGGCGGAATTTCTGCGCCGGCGACGCGTGGAGTTTACGTTGTTCGTTGACGAGGACGACGAGTCGAATGGGTCGTGACTTGATTGTACGTGTATCTGTGATGTTCCTTGACAAAGAGCTCATTCTCAGCCAGCTGTGTGCTCCACACTGAATTTGGGGTTCAATTGCGCGCGAATATCAATCGTCGTGGGTGGTCGTTTAAAGTCTGACAGACGAGCTGCGCTGTGTGTGGTCCCGACGTGTTGCGGAGTTCAAAGTTGAATTGCTCAATCCACGAAGAATTAAACGGAAATCCGCCAGTTAGAAATGTGCGCAAGGCTCTGCTGCGTATTTTACGCCAAAATTTGGCGCAAATCGGTGGAATAGCCGCAAAGTAGTGGGGATTCGCTGCATTTTGGTGATGCAACACGTGATTATACGTCAATCTGAGCGTTTATTACCGCGCTAGGCTGTTTTCCGGACGTTCTGCTTGATTCTGATGGGATGAGCGTTCCTCGCGATCTCAAATTGGTCATGGAAATGGAGAATTATGGCGAGAATCGGTGATAAATCATCATTTCTGACAAAGCGCTCATTCGCATTGCTTTGTTGGCATCTGTTGGCGTCGCCCCTTCCTCTAATTAGGCCCAATTTCCGTCATGTCATCGAAGAAAACGCCAAAAATAGACCAATTGCCGTACGACTTTTCCGAGCGCGTCGCCTCGCTCTGGAAATGCGCGCCTACGAACCGCGCATTACCGACTGTCAGTGGACGATGACGTCAACAAAGGAGTCAATTGCGTTCGGAAATGCGTGCGAGAACGGAAAGTAGGCGTACGGCTTCAGAAACCCTGATATGACCTACTCGTAGAGATTGTTGAGCGCTTCAGAGAGGCTTCCGAGCCAGTTTGACATGAATTACGACGTCGTGTTATATGTAGTTTGACGGCGACGATATGACGAAAGTCATGAAAGAGGTGGAGAAGAGGAAGATATGCATATTCACACATCGTGACCGCTACAACTTTGGAAGCTGAAATGGACGCGGAAGACTAGAAGTGAAGACCTGTAAGCACAGGTCGCATTGGTGGCAAGATGCCCAAGTAGAGTTCATTGTGGTTGCTATTATGCGTGGAATAAAGTTTGAGAATCGATGTATCCGTGATGAACTACAGGAATCGCGCGCATTCTCACGGTATTCTGTGCATAGGGCAGGCGATAGAAACGCTATAAAGGACTCGTTCATTGCCACAGGCGTCGAAATCAGAAAGAAATCGACATAATCGAGCACAGCTCGCTCGGTCGACTGACTCTCGCAGCGACCGACGGTCGTGCGTTGTGTTCTGCAGTCTGTGTGCTATTATTTAATTGTGAATTCGCGCTGTTTCATGCTGGCTGTTCTGTTCCAGGATGATTGAGTGCGCCAGTTTAAAATATTTATTGCTGTTCGATCGTGAACTCACAGGTCGCAGGATGTCGCGGTGTGATTTCGTTAGTGCAATTTACCGTTCGCCCACCTGTCGCTGGTAATAATTCAATGCGCATTAGTTCAGCTTTTTCTCGAGTTTCCAAATTCTCCAAAATTTGAATGAAAAGAAAGCGGAAGGTAAATAACTCACAACGCGATTAGTCAATTGAGATTTTTTGTTTGTTTGTCGTGTTGTTGTTTTAATTGCTTCCATGATCATCGCTGAATTCGGTATTTTGCGGTCAATCGGTAAATTGACGAATTTCCAGGAAAGCGCCTGATGGTCACTGCTGTTTCGGGAAAGTTGACGATCTCGCGAGAAGGTCTTATCGCTGTGAGCGAAAAGACAACTTTAGTTGAAGGTAAATAAATAGGAGAAATGGCTACGAATTCACGTTATTGTGCTCTTTCAGGCGTGATCCATCGTTGTACGAACGCAGAGCCTCCCAAATGCCAGAGATTGTACCCCAAGTATGCAGTCAACAGTGAACAGAAGCCAGAGGACGAGAAAGAAACGGCGGAAGCACGCGTGGAAAGCGAACTTGCAGAAATGAGGAAAGAATCGGCGGAATTGAGAATTGAGGTGACAATTATGCGCTGTGGAAAACGATGGATTTGTGTGTTTCAGTGGAATAACAAACGATTATCGGCAGAAAATGACGCGAAAATGATCCAAGTTGAGATGCACATGTTGAAGAAGGAGATAACTCAGATGAGGAAGGAATTGGTGAGTCGACATGTCGTGGCTCGTTACGTTTTCTTTCAGGTTACGCTAGGGAAACCGAATCGCATAGTGAGCAGCTGCCCTCCGCCATTGCCGCCACCTCCACTGCCCGTCGGCTTCCTGCGCTCAAAGCCGAAGCAACTTCAAATCAAGCAAAATGCACGGAAATCAGAAGAAATACTCGGGAATCCGGCCGTCAAGAAGATCGACATGAGCGATGTGCTGAAGAACATAGGGAAAGTGACACTACGCAAAACTGACAAGTAGGGAGTCCACTGTGCAGCGCTCTAGTTACCGTAATCCTACAATACAGATCGCCCGGAGGAACGCCGATGCGTCGCCCGTCCGTCCAGAGTGAGCCGAACACCGAGGAGCTGATGAGGGATCGCGTCAAGCTCAGATCGTCGAGGACGAAGCTCAAGTTCCCAACCAAGTCCGCCGGCGACTCGTCTTCCTGATTCGCCGTTTCGCGGTAATTAACCTAGTCATGCAGTAATTATTATTAATAATGAGAAAAAAGTTGTGTTGGGAAGGTTGTATTCGAGTCTGCCCGTGTGCGTAAAGATTAGAAGTGCTAGAAGCACGTAGAGGATTTTGGTGTACTGCTGAAACGTTCGCCTCCATGCCGGATGGTTATGGAAACGACTGATACGAGAAGAGAGAGAAGAGTAGAGAGAAGGAGAATTCATTTACTTAACACTTGACAAACAGAATAAACGGTTTAATAGCTCAGAACGGCAATAAACACGAAAAGCACACTTCCCAGAGCGGTATTCTTCAAGGATGCGTTGGCTTTATCCTCATCGGCGTCGTAGTCATTATGCCCTTTCTTTGGTTCTTGATAATGTCCCTTTGGTGGCAAGAGATCCAAATGGATGGCTGGGTCGTTTAAAGTGGTTCCCTCATGCGTGTAGCGACACGATTCATTCCCTTTAGAAAGGACGTACGCGTTCGGCCTTCTAAAAACGGAAAATTCAGTTAAATATGAGAAGAGTAGACCTCACATTTTAGCCCAAATATGATCGCTGGATTGATGACGGAAATGGGCCTTCTGCAGCAATCGAGTATCGACTCGCTCTCCTCCCTGAAACTGCCACAGTGGACGATTACAGCTCGAAAGTGGACTAACCTCCGGCTGCAATCCCGCCTCGTATGTGCAAGAATCTGCATTTGCGCAGCCTCCGGTCGACAAGTAGATCCCACCATCGTGGATGAAGATGCCAAGGCCTTCCTTCAATGCGCTGTTAATATCCGGAACATTGACGCTCACATAGTTATCAAGCTTGACCACTTCAGTCCTAAAACAGCAAAAACCACAATCAAAACATCAGAATATCATACACCTACTCTGGATAGTTCAGTCTTAACAGATGAAGTTCATTGCCCGTTTCGGGTTGAAACGTAATGTAGGCGACAACCAGCTGGCCTTTGTGCATACTGTACGACAGTTCCAGGACATTGAAATCATCGCAGTCATCAGGGATAAAGGATTGGTTGAAAGGAATGAGACAATGTCCCTTGCGGTAGATCAGCTTCTGTTCCGACTTTGCGAAATCGCACTGCTCCATTCCTTCGTCCAACGCTTTAACAGTAGCCTTTGTTGTAGTCGGAGGAGCTCTAGTCGTTTCTAAGCTAAGGCTATAAAATCAGTTCACATGGGGTTACTTAGACAAGCAACAAAACAACTTACGTGATCTCTTTTGGAACCAACATAATCTGCGGGAAGAAGCCCTTCTCTATCTGCTGCAATATCGTACAGTTCGGCCGCGGCAACAAGCTATCGTAGTTCGGCTGCAGAATGACGTCGTATTTCGCATTACTGCCCAACATCGCTGAGCCAAAACGGGTCTCAATGTGTTTGCTCTCGCTGTACCAATGTTCCACAGACCAATCGTTGGAAGCCGCGACTACAAGATTTTTCATTCCGAGACTCCGAGCCCAGCCCACATTACCACCTGCGTTGGTTCCGGCGACATTCTTGTAGCTGAGGTCAAAGACTTGACCCTAAAAAACGCGAGTTTAAAGTAAAAATGCATCAAGAACTAACGATGCGCGTCTGATATTCCGAGGACAACGGCAGGGGTCCTTCGAATGAATTTGACGTTTGCATATAGAATCCTCGCTCGAAGACGACTCGATTATCAAAGTAGAATGATTGCTCGGGATTCGCGATGACCTTGTCGAAGACCGTGCTGTACTTCGCTGTCTCCTTGACATCATAGAATTGCAGTTCACTAGAGTTACTAGGAAACGGACTGAAAAAAGCGGTGATTTCGGGAGGAAAACGCACAGAATTCACAAACATCTCCAGGTAGCTAAGAATTGATCCATTTGAGTTAACTGGATATATTCCTTCTTGTGCGTCCTGGGTTGTCGTTATCGCTTCCAAGACGACGAGTCCAAATTTTCCGCCAGATGTGAAGTCGGTCCGGAAAATCCGCCAACCTGTCCTATCACCAGAGTAGCGATGGCCTGAAAAACGTTGATCAACGCAGAATAAGAATAAATACTCACATGGAAGTCGGAAAAGATCACGAGGAAACGTGGTCCCGTTGAATCCTTCGAGCTCCTTCACAAAGATGCCGCCACACGCGTAGCCGACAAGAAGGTTTCCTTTGTAGAAGCGGGGTTTACAGAAGATGTCCCGCTTTGGCATCTGGTTGCTGCTGTCTTTTCGGTAACCTGGAGGTTCTCTGCCCTCGGGGTACACAAAGGGACCGATCTTTTCGTAGAGCTCCTCGTAAGTCAGCTCACGTTCACCGTTGGATAGAGCGAAGAGAGCGGAGACGCACAGGAGCACCAGATGGAGCCGGGAAGACATCGTCGCTGCAGTCGACCGATCGCCGTAGCAACTGAAGAAGACTGCGAGTGATCGACGAGCGCGCGAACGATTTAAGCGAATCGCCAGACGTCTGAAACGTGTTCACCGTTGATCGCTTCGAGAGACTGTCTGGTCACGCAGAGAATTCCCGAATGAACTCACGGCGTCCTCAGTTCTGTGGCCCGCAAGCTTCGAAATTTCGCCCGAATTGCCGCAGAAAACTTAGCAGATTTTGTGCTTGATCTATTCCCCCCTCCCGTACAGCTGAAACAAACATCAATTCAAACAAACATCAAAGCGAATCGGCAGACAAGTCGAAAAAAATTAGCACGAAAAGAGTTTTTTTTTTGCGTTCACGAGACGAAAGTTGTATTTAGTTTGATAGCAATTCGAGATCCTCGAGGTCGCCGTGCTCGATTCACTGATCTTTTTTCTCTCTTTGACTTTGTCTCTCATGACTGAATCTCACAGCGATGGTATCACAACGTGAGACATGTGCGCTGGGTCGTGCGATCTGTATTGCGGATTGGGAAATCCATGCTATTTCATACAGTCATCATTGATTGCGTCGAAATTGATGAATTTACGGCGCTTGTTCGTGTAATTCCGGAAGATCTGAGGCCGTATTGTTGGCAAACAGGCAGACTTTTGATGCGATGGAACAGTTACCAGTTACCAGAACAAACGTGCGTTCTGGAGTCGAATCCTTTCCTTTCGTTTTTGTTTGGCGCGCATTCGGCGAGTGCACATTTCAACGCCTTTTGCTTGTTTCGCGATCAATGCGATTTGCGCGCCTTTTAGTTACAGTTTTTTCGTTTTCGTTACGGCATTCCTTTTCTTTCTTGGCAGTCACTGATTTGGGGCATTTTCAGGTACTCATGATTATCACCGCCGTCTCCACGGCTTTGACGATCCTGCGAGAAGGTCTCAACGCTGCGAGCAAGTTGACGAATTCAGTTGAAGGTGAGAAGATTTCCTGGCTTTAACAAGTCGATTTTCAGGCGTGATCCATCGTTGTACGAACGCAGAGCCTCCCAAGTGCCACAGATTCGACCCCAAGTATGCTGTCAACAGCGAACAGAAGCCCGAGAACGAGAAAGAAACGACGGAAGCACGCGTGGAGAGCGAACTTGCAGAAATGAGGAAAGAATTGGCCAAATTGCGAATTGAGGTGATGGAGTTGCAGGAGTCGAAAAAGGAGATGAAGAAGGAAATAGTCTGTTTTGTGTTTTGTGTGGCTTTGCAATTTTAACTGCTGTTTCAGATCGCGTTACAACTAGTAGGAAAACCGAATCGCATAGTGAGCAGCTGCCCTCCGCCATTGCCGCCACCTCCACTGCCCGTCGGCTTCCTGCGCTCAAAGCCGAAGCAACTTCAAATCAAGCAAAATGCACGGAAATCAGAAGAAATACTCGGGAATCCGGCCGTCAAGAAGATCGACATGAGCGATGTGCTGAAGAACATAGGGAAAGTGACACTACGCAAAACTGACAAGTAGGGAGTCCACTGTGCAGCGCTCTAGTTACCGTAATCCTACAATACAGATCGCCCGGAGGAACACCGATGCGTCGCCCGTCCGTCCAGAGTGAGCCGAATACCGAGGAGGTGATGAGGGATCGCGTCAAGCTCAGATTGTCGAGGACGAAGCTCAAGTTTCCAACCAAGTCCGCCGGCGACTCGTCTTCCTGATTCGCCGTTTCGCGGCATTTAACCTAGTCATGCAGTAATCATTTTGTGAAGAATGTCATCTTTGTAAATTTAATTGCCAAGTCAGGGAAAAGTGTTTGAAGGTGTTTTGACGGCATTTAACGAATTTCAACCCCATCGCAACCTCACATTTCTGTGTTCAACACGAAAAACATCAAGTTCGACTGTTGAACGAGTAAACAACATTGTATTTACTTGTAAAATCATCAGATCATCCACATTCGTTGTTTCACGCTGCTCACAACTCGTCCCCAACCCAAGATGAAAGTCCCCAATCCGCTCGGATGCTCCCACTTCGAGACATTCTTCACGCGCTCGTCTTCGTATGAGGGAAGCAGCTCCGGAGCATCCACGAACCCAATTTTCTGCAGTCTGATTTTAAAATCGTCTGACATTTCGTGTGTCAATAAGCGATGTGCAACTGGTTTCAGCTTGAGTGGTCGCTTGCTCGTCTGGTTGGCCAGAATATAAGCTTGAACGCCCAACAGATTGCTGATCTGTTTCACAAATCGTAGGAACTCGTGCTGAGAAACTCGTTGAACCCCGCGAAGGTGATCAGTTCTGAACGAAGACCTCAAGCTAGAGCCTAGCCCAGCCGAATAGAATTCCATCTGAGCGGAAATCTGTTGGAGGATGAAGTCGTTGCCGGAGAGCCAATTCCTGACTCGCGTGCTGTTTCCGTCCGCAAATCGCACACTGAGTAGCGGGAATTCCCACAAAATGCGCAATTCTTTCAAATCCTCACTCAAGAGCTCTTGCAGGCTGTCGACGGACAGAGTTTTCACGGCTTGAAGATGAGGCTTCAGCAGATCCAGACTGCGCTGTGCGTCTTTCTTGCTCATGCGAAAGCCTAAGCTACTTGGACTCCGCCACCCTGAATTGACCTCAACAATGCGGGAGTATTTTGAACGCTTTGCTTGTAGAAGAAATTCGTCCACTGAGATGCGTGCATTGTCTGCACGCGATTCCACAAAGACTTGAAGTTGTCCAGTTATTGACTTGTAAACTAGGTCGAATTCTTTGCGGTTGGAAACGTGGTCTGTGTACACTGCATTCCAGGTACGACTCTCGAGTTGCGCGAGCGGTCGAATTGGAGAGAGGGCGAGTTGGTAGTGGACGGCATCGACGAAAAGGAAGGGAACGGACTCCATGGTTGCCGGTTATCACAACTGCCAGCCTAATATAGCCTTTCTGTGCTCAGGAAGCAATGCCTCTGGAACGACCCTTCGTCATTTTAGCAACATCGGTATTTCCTTCAAGCATGTACATGTGCTCGACGGTCTTGAACTGGCCTCTGAACTGCCCTTCTAAACGCCGCCAAACTTCGCATAATCGATCCGACTGGACTCAAATCAGCGTTTCCGACTTGTTTGTCTACGACTTTCTCTTTCTCATAAGTTAGAACAAAAGTGTTGTAAAAATGTCAGAATAACAATATATATAAAAGCTTCAAAGTGTAACGTTGGCCCTTTTGCGACCAGAAGCGGGAGCGGCAGATACCCGGTTGCGTTGGCCGCCTGGCAAATACTCTCTCCGCTTTATTTCTTTCATCGCTGCTGCTGGATTCGCCTTTGCCGTCTTTCTGACATCCGGGTCTTGATGAACAATCTCGTTGTTCTCTTTCTCGATGTTTGCCATGGTACTCAGAGCATCGGAATCTCGGACTTTTCGTGCACGACTACGGCGGTGTTCCTCTGCTTTGTGGCGACTGTAAAAAACTTGAGATAACAAAGCACCCGTTTGGTCTGCACTTACATAGAGGAGTAGAATTCGTTGAATAACTCAAGCCAGTTTCTTGGAAAGCCATTTGCGATCTTCGTTGTGAAGTCTTCGGGAAAACCTAACAGAAATAGAATAATGAAAACAAGCCAACAAAGTACGCAAACTAACCCAATTCCGTCATTTTAGCAACATCGATATTTCCTTCAAGCATGTACATGTGCTCGACGGTCTTGAACTGGCCTCTTTTAAAGACTTGCTGAATCGCCGTGGTTCTCCAAAATTCATTTGTATCGCTAGATTGATGTATTACAGTTCAGTAAGTCGACATCAAATCCATACCAGCGGTTACCTCTCACGATGAGGGCAAAATTTTCGAAAGGAGAGACACTGGGATCGTATTTAGCAACTTGGATTTGGATGAACCAATCCTGCAGAACGATGATACCATCAGCCGAACTCTCAGAAGCACTTTCAATGATGGGACCAGCAACCGCACGCTCATGGGGATCGACAGTAGGCGCTGCTTCGATAGCCAGTTGGCGGCTTTTGCGAGCGCGTTTTGGTTTCGGCCCCTCGTCATGAGTTGGCGTCTTTGCTGCGATGCGCATAGAGCGTCTTGGAGTTACTGCTGGTAGGGAAATCTCCGGGGGTTCGTGAATGACAGGATGCGAGTCGCCGCTGATCCTTCAATGTTGAATACGCCCTTGTCATTTTATTTCAAAGCAAAAACTTACATATTGTCCTGAATCCACTGTCCAACCACAGTGTCAGAGGCGGGCTCAGCGGTGCGGCGATAATTCCTTAAAAGAAAAATAATGACCAACTTACTGTTTGTAGAGTAATCTTACCGGCTGTTCTCGGTATTCTCGCCGTCAGCGCTTGTGAACATAGGATCAGTTCTCTGCCGTCTTCCATTTCTCTTTGGCTGGCTGACCGGACTTTCAGTAATGTCGAGAATTTGCGCAAATGAGAGATCTCGTGGATCATAACGGGGAGGAGTTTGAATTCCAGTTGCAACGGTGGACAGCGAGTAATCGACAAGCCGACGAGATCCCGAATCATCAAAGTGGCCAGCTGAGAAGTTCTTCGATCCCCGACGAAGACGAGCTGGAGTCAACGTTCCGACAGTCGATAGGGAATAGTCCACGAGTCTTGTGGCTTCGTTTGGACGTTGATTTGTACTTGATCGTGCTGCAACTGCGTTCTCAGGCTCTGAATCACCGTAGCAGCTTCCGTATTCGTCAGGATGGTTCATCCTAAATGCATCAATCCAAATAGACGTAAAATCGTAAATTTTAAACATACATATTTCTGTGAATTTCGCGCAGAAACGCCTCGAAATCCTCCGGGAACCCGTTTGCCTTTTCGAACGCTTCGACTGCAGCTTGTGGAAAATCTAAATCAGTCTGTGAGAACTAGGGAGCTTAGAACGCGGCCGCCTTACCCAGAGATAGCCAAACTTGAGTATTCATCGGTCCAACAAGCCGGAAAGTCGTTCCATTTGCGGATCGGAGCGTTCGAGCGTCAACCCGCTCGACAATCTTCCGACTCTCATAGGTTTTCAACGACTCGGGCTTCCCTGTGGCCACGTTGCAGCGCAATCCTTGCAGAGAAAACGCGAATTCTCGCCCCGGTTTCACCTGCAATGGAGAGCGTCATGTGTGGACTGCGCACACATGTGTCACTTACATGTGGCGCCCAGTTCGCCAGCTTAACCGTTCGATTCGGCATCCTGGCGACGCGCAATGCTAAAGTACAAATCGGGTTGTAGAACGCTATTCACACAATCGCGAAAGTGCGGATTAAACAAATAAATAAAAAACCCGCGAAAAGTGTGAATTCAAATCATAAACGCAAAGTCAAAGTCTTCGGTTTCCGTGGTGGGACCATTGGGAAAATGGCAATGGTGTCAATATGGCGGCATTTGGCCGACGTCTCCGTGAAACGAATTGTCTGCGAGCTGCCTGCGCTCCAAAAGAGGAATTCTCATCTCGCATACGCCGAAATATCACTAGCAAGATTGATTTACACTGCAAGATTGTCCTACATACCGTTTCGCTGGCCTGGCAATGTGCAAAAATTGTTGTATTTTGCAGCTTTTTTCCAGGCCAAGAGCTCGGTGTTGATGTTCTTTAAAAAAAAAGCACGAAAACCTGTCTATGATCTGATATCTGATATGATGAAAATGGTCAGAAATTTGATAGAATTACACATTCCAAAGACTGTTAATTGAAAACGTGACAGAACAGCAACAGCAAGCTTCGATTAGAGCCTCACAATCTTCTCAAAAACGTTCAGAACATTCTTGTACATTTCAAGGCTTTCCATCTTTTCCACTCGTTCCATTCTGCTACGAACCTGCGAATTTCGTCTCGTTTATAGCGTTTTATGTCAATTCTGAATTTCGCGTTTTCATATGACTCTTCCTCGTGTCGATTTTGTCGAATTGATGCTTATTATATAGTCACTCAATTCGCGGGAACTCGTCATCGCCGTCGTGTGTGGTGGTGACAGCCGGATTCCTCGGATTCCCCTATTCCCCACGTTCGATCCGATCAATCAGACACATTGAATCACTTTTCGAGGCTTTGGCCGCTGCGTGACGGCAGAAATCACCGCCGATGAGCGCATTTCATTGACGCACGCGCGCGCCCTTACTAAACCTGCTACCGTTCGTTCTGTGGGATTCGTTCCTCGCTCCATTCTCACGGCCAGTCGATCACTCTTGTCTATTGCGGCGTCGTCTTCTTCGTTTTGGGTTCAATTTGAACGAATTGATGTTTGTTTCAGAGCGGGGAATTGAGTCCATGCGATTAAAGCACAAAATTTGCTAAGTTTTCTGCGGCAATTCGGGCGAATTTTCGAAGCTTGCGCGCCGACAGAACTGAGGACATCGTGAGTTCTTTCGGGAATTCTCTGTGTGACCAGACAGTCTCTCGAAGCGATCAACGGTGAACACGTTTCAGACGTCTGGCGATTCGCTTAAATCGTTCGCGCGCTCGTCGATCACTCGCAGTCTTCTTCAGTTGCTACGGCGATCGGCCGACTGCAGCGACGATGTCTTCCCGGCTCCATCTGGTGCTCCTGTGCGCCTCCGCTCTCTTCGCGTTCTCCGATGCCAATGCCGATCCGGAATCTAGGAGGATCTTTCCTTCATCCGATGGGGAGGTTGAAACCGACGACAAGAGGGAGCCTTATTGTGAACAGAAGTCCTTCGAGGGAAACCTTCTTGTCGGCTACGCGTGTGGCGGCATCTTTGTGAAGGATCTCGAAGGATTCAACGGGACCACGTTTCCTGGCGATCTTTACCTTCTTCCATGTGAGTATTTATTCTTATTCTGCGTTGACCAACGCTTTTCAGGCCATCGCTACTCTGGTGATAGGACAGGTTGGCGGATTTTCCGGACCGACTTCACATCTGGCGGAAAATTTGGACTCGTCGTCTTGGAAGCGATTGCGTCAGACAAAGAGGAAAAACATGACAGAGCTCCACCTCGTAATGGATCAATTCTTAGCTACCTGGAGATGTTTGTGAATTCTGTGCGTTTTCCTCCCGAAATCACCGCTTTTTTCAGTCCGTTTCCTAGTAACTCTAGTGAACTGCAATTCTATGATGTCAAGGAGACAGCGAAGTACAGCACGGTCTTCGATAAGATGCCCTGGAATCCCATGGCATCATTCTACTTTGATAATCGATTCGTCTTCGAGGAAGGATTCTATATGCAAACGTCAAATTCATTCGTAGGACCCGTGCCGTTGTCCTCGGAATATCAGACGCGCATCGTTAGTTCTTGATGCATTTTTGCTTTAAACTCGCGTTTTTTAGGGTCAAGTCTTTGACCTCAGCTACAAGAATGTCGCCGGAACCAACGTAGGTGGTACACGAGGCTGGGCTTCGCGTAAGGAAGAGAAAAATGATGTCGCCGCGGCTGCCAACGATTGGTCTGTGGAATATCGGTACCGCCGGAACAACGAAGCCAATCAAGACGAAAAATTTGAGACCCTATTTGGCTCATCGGTGTTGGCTAGTTATATGAAATACGACGTCATTCTGCAGCGGAACATGCCGCCGCCGTACAATAGCGTGCCGTGGGCCTGTATGATAGTTTACGACGTGCAGAGAGGCTACTTCCCGCAGATTATGTTGGTTCCAAAAGAGATTCAGTATGTTGTTTTGCCTGTTACATGTTAACTGTTTTTATAGATTGCATACGACTAGAGCGCCTCCGACTACAACAAAGGCCACTGTTAAAGCGTTGGACGAAGGAATGGAGCAGTGCGATTTTGCAAAGTCGGAACAGAAGCTGATCTACCGCAAGGGACATTGTCTCATTCCTGTCGACCAACCCGATGTTCCTGATGACTGCGTTGATTTCAAAGTTCGGGAACTGTCGTACAGTATGCACAAAGGCCAGCTGGTTGTCGCCTACATTACGTATCAACCCGAAACGGGCAAAAATGAGCTTCGTTTGTTAAGACTGAAATATCCAGAGTAGGTGTATGATATTCTGATGTTTTGATTGTGGTTTTTGCTGTTTTAGGACTGAAGTGGTCAAGCTTGATAACTATGTGAGCGTCAATGTTCCGGATATTATCAGCGCATTGAAGGAAGGCCTTGGCATCTTCATCCACGATGGTGGGATCTACTTGTCGACCGGAGGCTGCGCAAATGCAGATTCTTGCACCTACGAGTCGGGACTGAAGCCGGAGGTTAGTCCACTTTCGAGCTGTAATCGTTCACTGTGGCAGTTTCAGGGAGGAGAGCGAGTCGACACTCCATTGCTGCAGAAAGCGAGTTTCCGTCATCAATCCGGCGATCGTATTTGGGCTCAAATGTGAGGGCAACTCTTCTCATGTTTAACTGAATTTTCCGTTTTTAGAAGGCCGAACACGTACGTCCTTTTTAATGGGAATGAGTCGTGTCGCTACTCACATGAGGGAACCACTTTAAACGACCCAGCCATCCATTTGGATCTATTGCCACCAAAGGGTCATTATGAAGAAGAAAAGAAAGGGCTGAATGACGACGAGAAGGATGGAGTCAACTCATCCGTGAAGAATGCAGCTCTGGGAAGTGTGCTTTTCGTGTTTATTGCCGTTCTGAGCTATTAAAGCGTTTATTCTGTTTGTCAAGTGTTAAGCAAATGCACTGTTTCACTGTCAATTGCTCCTTCTTTAAACCGAAAATGAGGATAGCATGTTGGGAACATACTTCTTGAGATTCATTCTAGAGATTGTGGTTACATGGAGGATGTGTAAAACGAAGGAAATAGCAATTTTGATCGATTTTTTGGCATATATTGATTTTAGAGATCAATACGTTGCAATCATAAGAAAGAGACGGCAGAAATCACCGCCGATGAGCGCATTTCATTGACGCACGCGCGCGCCAAGCACACGCTTACATACTAAGCCTGCTACCGTTCGTTCTGTGGGATTCGTTCCTCGCTCCATTCTCACGGCCAGTCGATCACTCTTGTCTATTGCGGCGTCGTCTTCTTCGTTTTGGGTTCAATTTGAACGAATTGATGTTTGTTTCAGAGCGGGGAATTGAGTCCATGCGATTAAAGCACAAAATTTGCTAAGTTTTCTGCGGCAATTCGGGCGAATTTTCGAAGCTTGCGCGCCGACAGAACTGAGGACGTCGTGAGTTCTTTCGGGAATTCTCTGTGTGACCAGACAGTCTCTCGAAGCGATCAACGGTGAACACGTTTCAGACGTCTGGCGATTCGCTTAAATCGTTCGCGCGCTCGTCGATCACTCGCAGTCTTCTTCAGTTGCTACGGCGATCGGCCGACTGCAGCGACGATGTCTTCCCGGCTCCATCTGGTGCTCCTGTGCGTCTCCGCTCTCTTCGCGTTCTCCGATGCCAATGCCGATCCGGAATCTAGGAGGATCTTTCCTTCATCCGATGGGGAGGTTGAAACCGACGACAAGAGGGAGCCTTATTGTGAACAGCAGTCCTTCGAGGGAAACCTTCTTGTCGGCTACGCGTGTGGCGGCATCTTTGTGAAGGATCTCGAAAGGATTCAACGGGACCACGTTTCCTCGTGATCTTTACCTTCTTCCATGTGAGTATTTATTCTTATTCTGCGTTGACCAACGCTTTTCAGGCCATCGCTACTCTGGTGATAGGACAGGTTGGCGGATTTTCCGGACCGACTTCACATCTGGCGGAAAATTTGGACTCGTCGTCTTGGAAGCGATAGCGTCAGACAAAGAGGAAAAACATGACAGAGCTCCACCTCGTAATGGATCAATTCTTAGCTACCTGGAGATGTTTGTGAATTCTGTGCGTTTTCCTCCTGAGATCACCGCTAGTTTCAGTCCGTATCCTCGTAAACCTCGTGAACTGCAATTCTATGATGTCAAGGAGACAGCGAAGTACAGCACGGTCTTCGATAAGATGCCCAGGGATCCCATCGCATCATTCTACTTTGATAATCGATTCGTCTTCAAGGAAGGATTATATGTGCAAACGTTAAATTCATTCGCAGGACCCTTTCCGTTGTCCCCTGAATATAAGAAGCGCATCGTTAGTTCTTGTTTTGTATGCATTTTTGCTTTAAACTCGCGTTTTTTAGGGTCAAGTCTTTGACCTCAGCTACAAGAATGTCGCCGGAACCAACGTAGGTGGTACACGAGGCTGGGTTTCGCCTAAGGAAAAGAAAAATGATGTCGCCGCGGCTGCCAACGATTGGTCAGTGGAATATCGGTACCGCCGGAACAACGAAGCCAATCAAGACGAAAAATCTGAGACCCGTTTTGGCTCATCGATGTTGGCCAGTTATAAGAAATACGACGTCATTCTGCAGCGGAACATGCCGCCGCCGTACAATAGCGTGCCGTGGGCCTGTATGATAGTTTACGACGTGCGGAGAGGCTTCTTCCCGCAGATTATGTTGGTTCCAAAAGAGATCCAGTATGTTGTTTTGCCTGTTACATTAACCCATGTGAACTGTTTTTATAGATTGCATACGACTAGAGCGCCTCCGACTACAACAAAGGCCACTGTTAAAGCGTTGGACGGAATGGAGCAGTGCGATTTCGCAAAATCGGAACAGATCCTGATTTACCGCAAGGGACATTGTCTCATTCTCAACCAACCCGATGTTCCTGATTTTATGACAACATTGATATCCTGCGGGGAGGATCTCAAAGCCCTGCAACTGTCGTACAGTGTGCACAAAGGCCAGCTGGTTGTCGCCTACATTACGTTTCAACCCGAAACGAACAGAAATGAACTTCATCTGTTAAGACTGAACTATCCAGAGTAGGTGTATGATATTCTGATGTTTTGATTGTATTTTTTGCTGTTTTAGGACTGATGTGGTCAAGCTTGAGAACTATGAGAGCATCTATGTTCCGGATATTAGCAGCGCCTTGGAGGAAGGCATCTTCATCCACGATGGTGGGATCTACTTGTCGACCGGAGGCTGCGCAAATGCAGATTCTTGCACCTACGAGTCGGGACTGCAGCCGGAGGTTAGTCCACTTTCGAGTTGTAATCGTTCACTGTGGCAGTTTCAGGGAGGAGAGCCAGTCGACAGTCCATTGCTGCAGAAGGCGCTTTTCCGTCATCAATCCGGCGATCATATTTGGGCTAAAATGTGAGGGCAACTCTTCTCACATTTAACTGAATTTTCCGTTTTTAGAAGTCCGAACGAGTACGTCCTTTCTAATGGGAATGAGTCGTGTCGCTACACACATGAGGGAACCACTTTAAACGACCCAGCCATCCATGTGGATCTATTGCCACCAAAGGGTCATTATGAAGAAGAAAAGAAAGGGCTGAATGACGACGAGAAGGATGGAGTCAACTCATCCGTGAAGAATGCAGCTCTGGGAAGTGTGCTTTTCGTGTTTATTGCCGTTCTGAGCTATTAAACCGTTTATTCTGTTTGTCAAGTGCTAAGCAAATGAACTCTCCTTTTCTCTCTCTTCTCGTATCAGTTCTCGTATCCATAACCAGAGGCGAACGTTTCAGATGATCAGATGGAGAGGAGCAGCGTGATGATCCTCAAACCTCAAAACTTTTATTAAACGATAAACGAAAAACAATCTGAAAAAGAAAGATCCACCAAGTGACCCCAACCAAGCACAAAAGCAGCCATTCCACTTGGATGCTCCCACTTGGAAATGTTCTTCACGTGTTCGTCTTCGTAGAATGGAAGCAGTTCAGGAGCGTCCACGAATCCAAGAGACCCTAGCGTGTCTTCGTCGTGTTTCAAGATAGCATTTGCCGTCATGCGATACTCCACCGGTCGCAACACTCGATGATTAACGTGTAGCAGCAGTTCTCTAATAACCGAGAGGCAAATATTCTGCACTCCCAACACCAGATCCGTTGGTGGCAGAGGCGGCATATCCTTCGAGCTCAATACCTCGCGTTGAATGCAGGCTTTCTTAAAGCTGTACGCATTGGAGCCACTGCGGAGAGAACAGCTGGTTTCGTTTGCAAATACCACCTCGATCACAGGAATTTTCCACAAAAAACGCAATTCTTCCCAACTATCCATAAGTTCTTCGAGGTCACAGATATGTAGACGTTTCACGGCTGGCAGCTTAGGCTTCAGCAGATCCAGATTCAGCTGAGCATCGCCTCTTGTCAAATAGAATTCATCAGTATCATGCGGCGGTAATCCCGTTTGTGCGCTAACCTCAACAATGTGATCGTATTTGGAGGTTTTCTTCAGAAATTGCTCCAACGATAAGCAGACGCCGTCGGCGAGGGAATAGACATACAGTTCAAATGTTTTCTCGTCATCGTCGGGCCATCGGAATGATCTATGAACTAGGCAATACTCTTTACGCCTAAGCAGATGCTGATTGCATACCGTTTTCCAGGGTTTCCGCGAAATCTGAGCGAGAGGCTCGAGCGAAGAGATGGGGAGTTGGTGGACGACCGCGTCCGCGAAGAGAATGGGAATCGACTGCATTGCTGAATTGATGAATTGATTGCGAGGCTTAAATTGGCGTTAAAATGGGGGGAAGCAATGCTTCAATGATTGCTTTTGGACGCATGGATACGGCTCATTGTCAGCGCAGCCTAAACTGCTGAAAGCGCGCCTTCAAGCTGTGAGGATGTTGAAAGCGGTAAGTTTGGATGAAATTTTAAAGAAGGATTTGTCAGAATTGAGAGTTTTGTTGAATTGAAAGGACGACGATGAGGATTTGCAGAATGAAGCGGAATGTCTCCACTCTCCAGCCAGTTCCTGAGTCCGAATATTGACTGAAATCGCCAAAAAACAATTGAAAAATGGCAAATTTATTCATGTTTCACCTCCCACAAGCCATAACTCGACAGAACTTGCACAACAAGCACGTAATCACTACAACTCCACCTGAAACAGCTTTCATCGTCGCACAAAACGGTCAAATCCACTCGATAGGCCTTCAGGAGATTGACCGCTTCACGCTCGAAAATCGCCCTCAAAATGATTAATTTCTTCTTCCATCGTCCCTGCAGAAATTTCTGGAAAATCGACTCGAAAACGTCAAACTTAAACTCCACTTCCTCGTTCTCGTTCAGCAGCATACTGTAGAAGTGCTGCGAGAGGACGTGCGCTCTCAGCTCGTCGAGGATCCCCTGAGGCCATTGATCTGATCGCAAGTCGAGTTGTGTGAACTCGTTTTGAGGGAGATGCCGTCGCAGGAGCTCGTTGTGGAGCGATCGGTAGTTCCAGATGATAATGCGCGGAAAATTGTGGTCTTGAAGGGTCTCCATCAGGTCGGAGTCGTCGATTTCGTGGAAGATTCCCTTCAAACTGAGTGTCGTGAAGCGCTCGCTCGAATAGAACAGGACAAACTGTAGAAATCTCGCAACTTCCACGTCGAGCAGCCAGAAGAACGGAATGAGCACGTTGAAGAGCGTGTCACTCGGTCGCGAGATGGAGATTTCGCGGATGCGCATCTGTCGGAGGTGCGGGAGCGCCACAATCTGCTCCAGCGAACCGGTACGAGCTCTCGGAGTTTTGTGGCGAGCCGACGCACTGGAACGCGTACCGCCACGTGCCGTTGACATCGCTGAGATGGCAAATGAACGCCGAACGCCTGGTCTGGAAGTCGTGGAAGGCTTTCGTCCATATCGGGCTGACGAATCGCGGCGAAACGTAGGTGTGACCGAGCGATTCGGCCACGCTTTGACAGAATTCGTAGGGAACGTGGTCCATGTGGGCAGGAGTCAATATCGCAAAGGTGAGTTTTTCATCTAAAACCTGAAAAAGTAGTCGAGTCGGCAAAAACACGCGATCGATCGAGGGGAAAGCGATAAACAAACAACAATGAGTTGGAATGTTCACACGTTCGGTTGACAGATGAGTTTTGGTCTTTTCGTCGGCGGATGGAAACGGTGAAACACGTGTTGTGACCTCCGCATTGCTTTTGCCGCTCAAAATCTACAATTTAAGGGCATCCAGCGCCACGGCTTCAGTGTAGCTGTCATGGAGAACGTTCCATTTGTCTTCGTCGACGCTGTGGTCCATCAACTCTCCCGCTCTCCTCTTCATCAGCTCGCTGAACTCGCCGACCATCTCTGGAGCAGTGTGTGCAGCGACCATCTCGCCAAACGTCAGGAATTCGTTCTCTACTTTTGGATCCGCAGCTGGCGAGCTGCATTTGCGCGTGGGACGCTGGACAGCGCCGAATATTTGAGCAGCGCGGCTTCTAAATCGAGGTATTCGCGAATCTCTCGGGTATTTCTAAGCGATGACGATCATCTATTCACCGACAACGAATTTGCTGTTGATGCGGTTGAGCTTCCGCAGATTCTCGCCCTCATGAAGACTCATTTGCGTAGCGTGGAAGTTCTTGGAATCAACGCCTTCGAGCCTCCAGAGGGCAGCGAGCATTTGTGGCAATTGCCCGTTCGTACGATAGTCACGTGCCATCGCGATAGCTCAGTTTTCCGGTGGCACCTCAAGAACAATGCGTCGCTCAGAGAAGCGAAAAGAGCGCAGGAAAAGCATTTTGTTGTTTGAAACGGAATAAAACAAGCCTAAAACTCTCACATCAGCCGTCATTCACGTGGACGCTGCGCCGCTCGTTGACAGACAACATCTCGACTCGCTCGCTACGTGCGAATCGCCAACGCCAACTCACTCAATGGCTGACTTATCGCACGCCGCACACTTTGGCGCAAGCAAGCAACACGTATAACAACAGTTCAAAAGGAAATCAACCGCTACTTTTTTCGAAGCAGCATGGCCCATCACGCTTTGATCCTGTTGCTCATTGTAGCAACATCCGTTGCGGTTCAGAAGCACCCACTATGGGTGGATTGCCCGTGCAATCCAAACGCACCTGGACTGATGCCCGTGTGTGGTGGCACGGAGGCCACGACCACCATAGAAGCGATCACCACCACCGATGCGACCACCACCATCTCCTCCGTCACCTCCACCGGCTTACAGGTCAGCGTAAACTTTGAGCTTGAGCTAATCGTTATCACTTTAGTGTCCGAACACCGGAGTGCGGAAGGCGCCAGGATCGCGGTGGCTACGATCTTCTGCCTGGCGGTAATGGCGTACGCCATCTACCGCTTCTGCATGAAGCGGAAGCCGGAGTACGCGCCGGTCGCTCCCGATGCCGACAACACCCGCTCCCGAGGACCCGCTTCCACCAGCCAAGTGGAGGCAGCGCTGCCGTCGGGTCCCCCGTAAGACCCCGTTAATAGTAGCAATAATTTGAAAGCAATTTCAGGTCTGAGGCGTCCACACAGCCCGGGACCTGGACGCCGACAGTGCGGGAGACGCAGCCGAGTTGGTCTGAGTCCGTCTGGTCGATGACCGGACGCTCGTCATCGACGACGGCGTGCCAGCAGGAGTGCGGCCGCCCTGGCAACATCAACACCCAGGAAATCGACCGCTACTTTTCTCAAGCAGCATGGACTATCAAGCTTTCATCCTGTTGCTCATTGTTGCAACGTCCGTTGCGGTTGAGAAGCACCCGCTATGGGTGGATTGCCGGTGCAATCCAAACGCACCTGGACCGATGCCCGTGTGTTGTGGCCCCCACGCCAGAAAAGCCACGACCACCACTCAAGCCACCACCACCACCTCCTCCGTCACCTCCACCGTCACACAGGTCAGCGTAAACTTTGAGTTTGAGCTAATCGTTATCACTTTAGTGTCCGGACACAAGAGTGCAGGACGGGCTCGTAGGCGCCGGGTTAGTGGCGGCTACAATGGTGGTAATGGCCTACGCCATTTACCGCTTCTGCAGGAAGCGAAAGCCGGGATACGCGCCGGTCGCTCCCGATGCCGAAAGCAGCCGCCAAGGACCCGCCCCGACGCCGACAGCACCCGCTCCCATGGACCCGCTTCCACCAGCCAAGCGGAGGCAGCGCTGCCGTCGGGTCCCCCGTAAGACCCCGTTAATAGTAGCAATAATTTGAAAGCAATTTCAGGTCTGAGGCGTCCACACAGCCCGGGACCTGGACGCCGACCACGCGCGAGACGCAGCCGAGTTGGTCTGAGTCCGTCTGGTCGATAACCGGACGCTCGTGCCAGCAGGAGTGCGGCCGCCCAGGAGACATCAACACCCAGCCGGGCACGAAGATCGTCTTCAACGCGCCTTACGATGAGAAGCACACCTATCAAGATCCTCAAGACTAGCAGTTCCGCATCAAATGCTCAAATGGTGTGTGTGATAAAAGGTGTTTGTATTTCTTGTGCAATTTATTTATTGTCGTCTCCTCTTGTGGTTCTTCAGCGGTTGGCTTATTCGTCTCTGCTTCGTCGTCGATGGTCATCTTCCAAACTCTATGCAAGTATTAACAAATGCAAGTATTACAAATCGTTACCGTTAATATCACACTCGAAATCACTCCCAAACGCGCTTCTCTGACCAATATTTAACCGATAGAACAAGTAGCATGAGAAATAATAAATGAAAACTCCACTTTCACGACTTCACCTTCAGCTTCGTCATCAACCCGATCAAATTGTGCCAGTCAGCAAGTTGCGCGCAATAATCGCGGCCCAATTCGCATTTCTTATCGCGGAGGAACAACTCGCACCGATCGGTCACGTAGTCGCAGTTGAAACGATCGGCCAAAATGAGGAGATATTGCACGGAATGCGCTGAAATTAGAGTTTAGATATTAACGTGCAATGTTAATTGCACGTTAATATTTGAGAGAAGCTGTGGTTCTTTGAGAACCACAGCTTCTCGCCATCGATTTGCAGAGAAACCGCATCGGTCGGATCACTGAGCAGCTTGTTCTCGGGTGAAGACAGGTCGATGATCCATCCTCCTAGCGTGCAATGCTCGCTAGGAGGATGGATGCTCACCGTCGATTTGAAACTTGGTCAAGTGCAGCAGCGCCATAAAGTGAAGGAATTGAATGTGCTTGACGTTGTAAACGATGTAGAGCTTTTCCGGCGACTTGAAGCTATCCCCGAACACAGGACAAGTGAGTGTGAGGAACTGAAACAGAACGAAGAGGAGGTTGGTTGCTGACCATCGCGTTCGCTCACCTTCTTTGAGAACCACAGCTTCTCGCCATCGATTTGCAGAGAAACCGCATCGGTCGGATCACTGAGCAGCTTGTTCTCGGGTGAAGACAGGTCGATGACGTCACTTCTGAGTTGTTTCGAATTGATTAGAGAAGTGAGGAAATAAATTACTCGATGATGTTCACGTTGAAACAAAGCTTCAATCGATCGTCAGCCACTTTGACCCATTGCTCGCATACCGAATTACGAAAGCTGAACGTGTCCTCTTGCTGAAGAGACTCGTTGACGTATTCTTCAACTGATTTCAATTGAGCTACGCAGTGCCACATCAAGTTTCGGTTCTTGTCCTGCGGAGACATTGTCATCATGATCGAATTGTAGCTGAAGAAATTGAGCGACAGATTCAGTTTGCTAAAGAGAGAGCGCGAAAAGCGGATTAGAAGAATGAAAGCCAAGCGCGCACCATTGAAAGGCGCCGATTTCGAAGCTGAGCGGAGCATGTCCAAACGATCTCTGAACTTGCGCTTTGCTCTCGATAACGATCTTCTCGTTGTCCAAGCGACTTAAGTGCTCCCGAACAATCTCTCTGTCTTCGATCTCTTCGTCGCAAAGCAAGAATTCCTTGCAGAGATCGGCGATCTCTCGGACGCAGTACATGTCAGCGAGCTTGGCGAGATAGGCGACGGAAGAGGCTGAAAGGAATGCATAAGGATGGATGGAGGCGGGAGTTACACGGAGTTACCGTCAATAAAAGCAGTTTTACGATGAATGATTGCCATCAGGTGAAGAACCTGGCGGAAATCAACCTCGCGAAGAGCGTAGGAGTCGGTGGTCTTCTCCAGGAAGTCACGATTGAACATCGCGTTGAAGAACGGCGAGCAGCGAGTCAGGATCTGTAATTACAGAGCTTAAATTTTCATTTTTTGCGTGATTCCCTACATGCTTTGACAGGTAAACGACTCTTCCGTCGATTTCGAAACGAGCGGCATCGCAAGATCCCAAAACGAGTGCATTTGTGGCTGAAGAGAGGTCGATTACGTAGCTTCTAAGCGAACAGAATGATTGACCAAACAGCGAACAGCGCCAAACCTGATAATCAACACATTGAGTTCGAGTTTAACCGCAGCGGAACTCGTTCTGCAGAGTTCCGATCTGGATTCCGAGGATTTCTTGTGTGAGTTGAAAGTCAATCCAAGCTGAAATCGTCACATTAGAGCGTCAATTACCATAATACCAAAGCCAAAAACTGACCATTTCGCAACAAAGCCGCTCAGAATACTTTTCAACTGCGACGATTTTGATCTTTGCGTCGCACCTCCACAGAAGCGTTTCCTTGTTTCCACGGGGCTGACAATTGAGAGTCAGAGATGGATGGACAAAGTCGACCTTCCTGAATTAAGTCATAAATTAATTATTGGAGATTATAGTAGCGAGAGTTTACCACTCAAAGTCTCCGCAGTCGAGGTTGTGGGAAGACGAAGAGTCGGGGAGACAGAACACCGTTTTTGAGAACTGGTCCGACATTGTCGTTCTGAAAGCGGAAGAAATCACAGAGAATCGGAGGATGAGAACAGCGAGCTGTGAACAACGACGGCAGCAACACGCGCTCGCTCACATTGCACACACACTCAGGGTTTCGCCACGGGAGCCTGGCAGACTGTTAAGTCGCAGACTGCGTCTACGACTGTGGGAATCCGCGTATCTGAGATGCCTCAAACTTGGGTAATTAAACCTATATTATAACTACTAATAACACGCAACAAAACGCAATAACAATAACAATCACTTTTCACAGTTCGCAGTTGACAAGAGCAACCTGCGAAGTCAGGAAACTTACTAGCAACGCAGAGCACGAAACGAAGCAAATGCAAACGCTCATGCAATTGCACGAATTGAGGAAACTGCTGAGGAGCGCAGAGCACGACAAGAAGCTGATGCAAACGCTCACGCAATTGCGCTAACTCAGGAAACTGACGAGCAACGCGAAGAGAGATTGCACAACACTATCGCAAATTCGCAAAACAGAAGACAAATACTAGCGATCGCAAGAAACGTGTGCCTCGGTCGCACGGTTCGCGAAGCAGATGTGCTCACGATATTGCTTGCACAAGCTGCGGAGCCTTGCATTTCCCATCAGAAGCATCCAGTCGACGCATAACAGTTTTCAATGTTCATGTTGACCATCTCCCCGACATTGGTCATATTAAGGCGCGGAAAGCAAAGGCAGCTTTGCGCGAGGAGGCGAGGGTTTCTGAAATGCGACCTGATGATCTTGTCACACAAGCGCGCAGCTCTGCGCATCCAGCCGCTCTCGCCCATATGCCAGCGCCAAGCTCACTGGTCAGAATGGCTAACAGAGTTCGCAATATAGCTAACCCGATGCCGACACAGCCTGTCTCTCTCGCTGCGCTGGTTGTGCCAGTATCATTAGCTGGATTCAGAGTATCCCGCGCGAGGCCCGCGCGGGAATCGGAAGCCCGCCTGGCCGGACCCTAGATTGAAACGACCCGCGGCAGCGATTTTTCCCAATTTCACTGTTTTTCTACTATGTTTTCGATGATTTCAGTCAGGTTTTCGACTGTACCGAGTAGACTAACGTTATTTCATGCTGGAAATGTGTTTGCAGTAAATTTTTGAGATGGACTGCCGCGTTAACATGAGTTTTTTTTGCGTTTTACAACTGCAGCCTGGTCTGAAATAAGGTTTAAATAGTCATGAAGGCGCGCCTGACCGAAATTCTGGCCAATGAACGACTTTGGTGGGATGTACAGCTCACAAGTCAGGCCTCGAGCTCAAAAATCTTGCTTTTGATGCTATCAGAGGACTCTAATGATCGATAAATGTTGTGCAACCCCGTGATGTCCTTGAATTGATACTTTCACAGCGCACAAATAAAAAAATCGAATGTTACAAGAGTTTCTTCAGCTGTCCCGCACATGCGCGAAAATCGCAGAACTCTGAACGCGCGCGGCGCGCTTCGCGATTTTCATGTATGTTTTTAAAATAATAACTTTACTAGTGGTCTCGCCGCTATTCACCTCCAGTACTTTTCTACCTCCGCGATTCGCTTGCGGCTCATCGCGCGGGCGATTTTCTGCGCGGGAGACTCTGAATCCAGCTATTTACTGTTTACGACAAGCGATGCCCGTTAACTGGTGCTTTAAGTCAAGAGAATTTTTTGTTACATGATTCTGGAGCAGCCGATGGAAACAATCGTTTCCTGATGTTTGGTACGCAAGAAGGCTTACAAAAATTGAGTACAGCGAGTGAAATTTTTGCTGATGGAGCGCAAGCGCAAACGACGAAATTAGAGGATTTGCATTTTGATTGTAGGAAACGCGTCGTTTCTTTGAAATGAATTTGGAAAAGATTAATGCGGGAACATTGGATTTAATGCTTTTAAGACTTTTAAGCTGCTCTCTTCATAGTCTGGCAAGCAAGAAACGCTGCGATAACGATAATGGACACCTCTCCGTCCGGTCGCTCTCAAACAGCTCGATGTCAAGGGTTCTATGTATCAGTGAACTGATACTCGTCAGATAGCAAACACTCTCCTAGAAGCCTTGGAACAACAGGATGTCGTAGTTCTATCTGAGTCTTTAGCGGATCTCAATCTGACTCAGAAACCTGGGCCATCGTCGAGTAGCATCCCCGCCATCCGAACAAGCTCCTCTCAGATCTATCCGGGTCGCGTCTATTGATATGTACATAAACCGTTGAAAAAACGACTAAACGACAAGATGACAGTGTCAAACGACAAGATGACAAAGAACAAGGATGCCGTAGTAACATGTACTCCTCAGCGTCTCCAGCGGATGTCAACAGGATTCAGAAGTCTGTGCCATCGTCGAACCCGAAGAAGCTTCAGCCATGTTGTCACTGTTGAAAAAACGACTAAACAACAAGCTTGCAATATGAGCCGCATTTTTGAAAATGTCGTAAAACCGTTCTTGGTTACCTGTTCGATGGCCCCAAATTGACGTAAAAATGTGTTTTGCAGCCCTGTTGCTACATTATTTGAGTTTCAGAGTCAATTTCAGATGAGAATCGCCGAGCACCATCCCTGTTTTCCGAGGAAGCTCCAGCCAAGAACAGCCCTGAAGGCAGCCCTGAAACTATCCACAAAACTCTGCAAATTTAGCCAAAAACCAGACAAACCAGCTTGACCATGGCGAAGCAAGAAGCGCTCTTACTCACCTGCAACGCTCCATTTCACATCGGCCGCGCTTGTCGCGTAATCAGGGTTGCTGTCGTCGAGGAATTCGCCGTATTTCAATTTCAAGGTCTCACGCGCGGGCAAACTTCTTCTATTTATCCAAGCCGCCGACCACCGCGGCATTCGAGTAGCTTCAGACCGAGTAGCTGCTAGCTTGTCAGATCGGCCTCTCAGTCCTCTCAGGCCTCTATTCGCGCTTTCGCTGCGATTTGCTCGTCGCATCTCATCGCAGCGGCGTCTTGAAACGCCCGCGGCGAGACGATTGCAAGTAGGTCATCCGGTCGGTTATCAATCACGTGTGTCTGCTCGCTCTCCAGATCCAATTTCCACCACTCCATCTGCATACTGCGCTGCTGCTAGCTCCTCAAATCACGTGTGTGGCCTTGAGTAACCTTGAAAAAACCCTCAGCGAACACTTTGTTCCTCTCAATCAAACGAGCGAACGAGCGAATGAGAGTCGAGTCGGGCGCGGTGATTGTGGTCGCCTGTTGACAGTGGTGACGGCTGTTCGACGTTCGGTGAGAAAGCGCCATTTTTGAGGACGTTACGAGGAGATTGCGCGCTGGTGAAGGCGGCGACGCCGCATTCGGTCGTCTCTTGTGCGTTTTCGCTCTCTTTTAATCATTTTGGAGAGTTGCCAAACAATTCCTCGCTGCATCTTTGCGCGCGCATTTACGTCGAAGCTTCTCTAGATGAGCTGAGGGCGTATCGCTGCTGACCATCACATAATCTCTTTTCAGGAAAAGAACCTTTTTCGATGACGTCGACAAATCTGAGCGACCTCTTCAATTAAACGTACGTTTTTGCGCCTTTGCAATTGGTAACTGGGTGTTCATTGTAGGTAGAACCAGAGGCCGGAGACCGGTGAGTGGTCTAGCGGCCGGAGAGTGGTCTATCGGGCCGCTAAGCTCTGTTATTTTGGACGATGATCTGGAATGCGGAACTAGCGACTCGAATTTGTTAGTGTATTTCTTGTATTTATCACTTACGTTTGGGTTGTTTAGATTTTTTGGCGTTAAGGAGCACGGTTCATATAAGTTTAGAAGCTTCCAAGCTGGTAAGTGGACCGACGCAGTCGACATGACAGAAGCGGATACGTGTGTCAGTGAAGCTTATAAACTGTGCTCTGATAAGAAATATCATTGCGTTTCTTTTTCCGATCAGCCAACAGGAACAAGCTCACTGGGTTCTGAATTTGCCCATGGAAAAGGAGTAATTATTATATCGTTGACGAACGACGACGCAGACTGGGCGTTACTTGTCCAGACTCATTGGCCGCGTCTGACTGCTGCTTGTGCTGAGAAGAATGGAGCAAACGAATGCTTTGCTGGTTGTGCCAAAGGCAATCAGCAATTCTTTAAGTGTACATAGTACGCTCCGCTTGTTTGAATTGTTAACAGTCAGTAAGTAAAGTTCAAGTTTAGTCGCTTTGAACACTGCGCTGCTTTCAGTGAGTCATTTCAACGAGGCAAGCTTCCCATTTGAAGACCTTTCCAATGAAGATTCGACGAGGGTGCAGAAGAACTCAAATGATGACAAAAGCGACACCCGATTGCCCCCCTTAAGTCTAATTACAGGCGCCATTGGCTACACATTGTTTTGCCAGAAATCGGTGCTTATTTTCCCAAGAACACAGGAAGCATACGATCACGCGGCTACTCAGATGACGGGTAAATCTTCAAATTTTGAACATCAACTACAAACATTTCTATTTTTTAGAAATTTTAGAAATGCATAGAAATGCGAAATGAATCGCTGACGAGACCAAGCAGGATTACTTTTCGCAAACTTGGTCAGATCGTCAAATTCCACTGGGGATGCCAAGAACAGAAAGTCCGCTGTGTTCTGAACGTCCAGTACTATTGTGATTTGTTTAGACACCGGATGTTTCCGTACAAGCTTGTACCACTCAAAGATAGCTGTTTCAACAAACGTCCAAGCAGGCGACAAGTATTACGTCTGCTTTGGCGACCTAAATCGTTACGTGAGTTGAGTTAGAACTAGATTAAATGGCTCTGAAATATATTTCAGTTTGACCAAATATTCCGAGGGGGTTGCGCGCTATTACCGACAGCGAAATCGTGGACGCAATCGAACAGCTTTGCTTGGGCAGAGAGGAGCTCTGCCTGGCTAAGCTGGTGAGTGTTTGACTTTTTTGGATTTTCTCAGAATTTAAATTTCAGGCCGGCGGCCGCTCGAGACGAGCCAGTGACGGGCCGTTGAAGACTCTCAAGAAATTGATCTTGGACTTGGCCATCTCCAAGTCCTTCGACCGTGCCTTGGAGCACAAAGGCGAAGGGGAGCACCAGCTCCTTGCCGTCATCAAGGACGCCTTCGGCCGCTTAGGCCGTAGGTACGGCGAGTCCGAGTCCGACGACGCTGACGACTAAATAGTCGTCGAGGACTTCTAAGTTGTTTTTGTTAGGATTGTTTTAATGATTGTTTTATTGTTGTTGTTTGTTGAAATAAACTTGTTGACAATGTCATGGTCACTCGCACTTTTCAAAGGTCAGAATAGTTCGAAGTGTCGCGGCGTACTGTCTTGCGGCGATCAGTCTCGCGGCCTAAAGTCCTGCGGCGAGACGGCCGCGGCATTATGTCCGGCGGCGATCAGTCTCGCGGCAAAACGTCCTGCGGCGCACGGTCACTGCGGCGATCAGTCTCGCGGCCTAAAGTCCTGCGGCGAGACGGCCGCGGCATTATGTCCGGCGGCGATCAGTCTCGCGGCAAAACGTCCTGCGGCGCACGGTCACTGCGGCGATCAGTCTCGCGGCCTAAAGTCCTGCGGCGAGACGGCCGCGGCGTAATGTCCGGCGGCGATCAGTCTCGCGGCAAAACGTCCTGCGGCGCACGGTCACTGCGGCGATCAGTCTCGCGGCCTAAAGTCCTGCGGCGAGACGGCCGCGGCGTAATGTCCGGCGGCGAAATGTCTCGCGGCGTAATGTCCTGCTCCGTGCTGGATCGACTAGGAGCTCGACGAAGCACTGCGGTGCCGAATGGTTCTAGCTAATCCGTTCGTCGTGCAACTTGATGAAAGCTACGCCCCTCTTCCTCCTACTGGGCTCCTTGACGTTCTAAAACGGTTCTGCAATGGGTCTACGATCGGAAGTGCTCAACAACAAAAAATTCAAGAGGAAACTGGACTGACGCTGAAAAGCGATGAAAAAATAGTTTACAAGAGAACTAACGCTTCCTTTGTTTTTTAAAATTTCAAATAAAGCTGCATTTTGGGGAGAGGCCTTTGGTCTGTATTTTTACTCAACTACAAAACACAAATCAGTGATGCCGACGAGTCAATAGCGAGACTCGTCGACTCACCGACAAACGAGTTAGTTCCGAGTCACAAAATTCAAACACGAAAGTGCGCATTGTGATTACTCACATGTTCGCCTCTTCACTATGAAATATGTCGTGATGTGCTTGCAATTTGCGCGCGCTGCAGTTGAGAATTGAAAATTCAACGTTTTCAAGACGGTTGACTACAATCAGAGTTAAATAAAGGCGCGGATTGCGCGCGCTTCAGCGTTTATAGAAAATGTTTTCTACATGAAAAATACATTTAGATTCAACTACGCGCTTGTTGTATGGTCTGCAACAGACCCTCAAAGAGGAGGTCATAAACGTGGATATCAAGGCTGTACTTATGTACAGTTTAACACAAAGACTCACCGAATTTTGCGAGTTTAACGTTGAGCAAAAATATTTAGAAGAATCGACTGCTGTTTTGACAACTTCAAACGACAATAAAATCGATATTGAGTGGCGCGGCAAGGCGGAGCTGACTGCTGAGTGCGTCAACAACAGCGTTATTGTCGGATCGCGCGCGAATTTCCAAGCGGTAAACGCCATTTTCGTGGGTGGTCGTGCCCGTTTTCAACGGCGCCGCGCTAAGTCAAATTTCTCGCTCCACGCAGAATTAAATAGTTTTTTTCGCTAGTAAACTTTCTTCGCAAGGATCTAATCCATGTTTGTGCGGAATTTCACGCGAATCGGAATGATTTCCAGGGCGGAGTTCTCATTTTAAGTCGTTTTTCACACGTTTTTGTTCTGATTCTCGGTTTAGTTGTGTGTTTTCTGGAGTCTTCTGTCTTTTGTGAGCACTGCAGTTGTAAACAGATCGGAATTCCATCCACTTGGACGTCTAAATGGTTCCAAACGCGCAGAGTGACTGTTGCAGAGTGAAGTGTCAGAAGTGCCAGCCGAATTGACGGCAAGCAAGACTTCTGATTTCTCTTTTTATTGCTCAGAACAGCTCGCGAAGGACAGAAGACACCAGTAAACACACAATCCGATTAAAAACGTCTAAATAACGCATTTTCAGGCTTAAAATGAGAACTCCTCCCTGGAAATCATTCCGATTCGCGTGAAATTCCGCACAAACATGGATTAGATCCTTGCGAAGAAAGTTTACTAGCGAAAAAACTATTTAATTCTGCGTGGAGCGAGAAATTTGACTTGGCACGGCGCCGTCTGGCATTCCCCGTTGAAAATTGACGAGACAATCCACGATTGAGGCTCCTGTCGCGCTTTTCCCTGTGAAAATTCACGCGCGATCCGACAATAAAAGAGAAGTGCTCACTTTCTTGGGATTAGACACTCTGGCGCTCGTCTTTGTCGCTCAGCTGCCAAACAACCGCGCCCATTGGCCGTTTGAGGCTGACGTTGCTGCGAGCACTCTGATTCCGAGCGTTTTCGCCACGAGCAAGTCAGCGATCAGCAGTGATGCTGACGAGTCAGTCGGACCGACAATTCGACTCGAAAAGGTTCTCGAATTCTAGTGCGTCCTTTGGGGTGATTTGTGTTATCGAAAAACGGTTCCCGAGGGAATGTGGGGCTAAACTCCTAACAAAGCGCTGTTCGGGTCGTCACGGCGACAAGATTGATGACGGTCACCCGCATGGATGGTGTTATTTAGAAATTTCATTATTTACAGAACAAGCTAATTCAATCGTTAAAAGTCGACGTTCAAAAACACGGTCGACAATTTTACAATCATCCGACAAAAACAAGGAAGCAGCGAATCGAACAGACAAGTGCAGCGCGTTAGATTTGAACTGCTTTCTGAATGCATTCCGACAAGTTGCAGAAAACCAACTTAAGAGCACCCCGGAATGACATGAAAGCCGCGAGTTCACATCGTTCCCAACGCTTATTGTCGAAGTCAAATCGAATTACCGTTGATAAGTTCGCACGTTCGAGCTCGCGCGTCGTCTCGGCGGCACCGAATGCAGTCAGCGCGGTCTAGCTTCAACGGGAAATGCCAGTTCGCTGAAATTGATGTTTCTCGGCTGCTGTTGCATCAATTCACACGAAATCTGCACTAAAAGATAGAACGAAGCCTTGCGAACATCTTCCCTAGGACAGATTTTGCTAAAACTAGCCCTCGATCGCATGCGTAACCGAGTTAGGTCGCGAACTGGCATTTCCCGTTTCCCGTTGAAACTAGACCGCGCTGACTGCATTCGGTGCCGCCGAGACGACGCGCGAGCTCGAACGTGCGAACTTTATCAACGGTAATTCGATTTGACTTCGACAATAGAGAGCAAACGACGGTAATCGAAAGTGCTCTCTTTGTCTTTGTTGTTTTTGTTGCAATTTCGATCGATGCGCGCGCCACGCACCTGACCCAATCAATCATCACCTCGACGCTCCCGCTGGCGACAACTGCGTCAAATTGTATGTGCTGTGCAATTTGTCGTGTGCGTCCGAAGCGAATTAAAATTTTTATTAAATTAAATCAAGTGGTGGACAAGTCAGCGCTATCGTGGAAAAGCACCGTCGCGCCAACTCGACGTAGAGCGGTCTAAACGAAATTCGTCTAGCAATCGCGCTTGAAAAGCGACTTTGGGCTGACCGACCATAGTGCTGCGAACGAGGGGACGGAGGCGATTTGCAAACCGGAGAACAGATTCTGTAATGTCTTTGCTGCACCGTGCCAAGGTTTGGCGAGCCACATTGCGCATTTTAGGCGATTCTAAGAATGCCAGAAGCTAATGCCAGAATGCTAATGCGAAGAATTTGAGAACTGGTCCGACATTGTTGTTCTGAAAGCGAAGGAAGAAATCACAGAGAATCGGAGGATGAGAACAGCGCGCTGTGTACAACGACGGCAGCAACACGCGCTGCTCGCATTGTACACACTCAAAGTTTCGCCGCGGGAGCCGTGCAGACAAACCTGCAAATTCCATTTGCAGCTGTGGCTTCTCCGCTGCTCAACGTGATCATAAATTCGGTCAAGGACGATTGATCTCGCCACCAGAATGGGATTCTACAGCTCAGGCTTCTCCTGAACACAAAAATTCTGCGTCTTTTGGCTGACAATGAGGTCTCAATTGCTGAGCTCTGCTTAATCCAAGCCAAAAATCCATGCGATTTTCCCCTTCTTGTCGCTGTCTTTCGATTTTGCACAATTTACGATGAATTAATTCGGCCGCGGTCAAGACGCAAACGCACCCGCAAACGCAAACGCATTCTCATAGTCATCAGCTTCAGCGACGCCCAATCAGCCCGCTGAACCCCAAATCAATCGTCAAATTATTTATCTTTCCATCAAAAAAAAAGACAAATCATCACAAATGTACAGAAAATCGGGGCTAGAATGTCCTCTCAAAAAATGTTCACAAATGGAGTCAACCGCGTGGCGTGAGTGTGCGATATTTACAGGAAAATAACAAAACTAGGGGAGAGTTTCTTGAGCATCAATCATGGATGGCTAGTGAGCTGGGAGTGTGTGGGTGTGTGTGGATGTGTGGAGAAGCTCATTTGCGGCCGAATCCTCCGCACGTCGCTCCACCACCGCCGCCTCCGCCGAGCGACGCCAACACCGAGGGCGAAATCGTGAAATCGGACTGGAGGTAGAGACCGTGCTCCACGATCGCAAACTGCGGATTCACAAAGTTGATTGGCAGCGCGCTGTTCGCTGGCATCTGCACCGGGATGCCCTTTTGCAGAGCGTCGTTTCCGACCTGAAAATGGCGGTTTTGATGAGAGAGAGAGAGAGAGAGATGAGGAACTACCTTCTGCAGAAGCTCCTTTCCGAGGTTTCCGAGGTTATCAAGCGCGTCCTGGGGCAATCCAAGCGTGCCGTCCTTGTCCGCGAGCTTCAGAGTCGTGATCTCGAGGCTTCCGGTGATCAGGCTGCCCTTTGGCTGCACGCGGATCTCCACCGTGGCGGTGATGGTGATCGTGCCGACGCGCTGATTCGTTCCGTCGATGAAGATGTCCGCGTCGACGATCATGTCCAGCGTGGCCATGCCGCCGTTGCGGGCGCTGAGCAGCACGGAGGGCGCGCGCACGGTGCGGATGTTGATGGCGATCTTCTTGTTTGGGTATTTCTCGCGGATCGCGGGGAGAATGTCGCCGAAACAGATGCCCAGATCGGAGAGTCCGCCTTCGTCTTGGCGTTTGACGCGACGGAAGACGCGAGCGAGGCGGCGGCGACGAGTATTGTCGCCGTCATCGATCTGCAAACCGCGAATTAGCGAACCATTGACGCGGCTGGGCTACCGTATACCTCAACACCGTGATCCTCGAGGTCGTCCTCATCTTCCGAGCAGGTCGTCTTCAGCAATTCACCGATCTTTGGCGTTTCGGGTCCGACATGGAAAGACAAGAATCCTTTTCTGTAATTTTTCGTTTCAAGAACCTAAAGGCGCGCGTGGTTACGGTACTTGTGCATGTGGTAGAAGAGCGAGTTGAGGGTGAAGTCGCTGATGAGCGCTTCGGCCATGCGGTTGCCGCCTCCGGGAGGGAAGAACATGGGGAAGGCGCCGAACGGAGTGCCGCCGCGGCCGAGAGGCGAGAATTCGCCGTTCAGCTCGATGGTGTAGTCGTTGAAGGTGGCGTAGTTGTTGACGAGTTGCACGGTCAGGTAGAGGTCGTTCAGTTTGGTCTGAATTTGGCGATTTTTAGAATAATTCGACAGGTATGAACCGCTGTCTGTCTGAACAAATGCTGTCAGACAAATGCTGTCTGAACCTATGAAATTTCCCAAAACAACTCACCATATCGAGATACTTGGCCAAATCAGCGATCGAGCTGAGAGGATCCTTGTTCGCGTCAGCAGCGCCAGGACAGTTTCCACAAACGTTTCCACTCGCGACCGCCAACGGAGAGGTCGAAGCAGCCTGCGCCTTGGGTCTGGGCGGCATAGCGACAGCAGTTGGAGGTTGAGGTCCTGCAGCGCGAGCCTGACGAGTCGATCCGGAACTGACCAGATGACGAGCGGGGATCTTCGGGGCGTCCGGTTTGTTCGCGGAGGAGACGCGCACGTAACGTTTACGGTAGCCGTTCGCACCGCCGGTGACTCCGGCGACCATGCTGCCAGGCTTCTGCTGAGGGATGGAACGAGCCTGGGGATGAGCTTGGTAGGGTTGGGGAGGGTTGACGGGAGGCTGGACAACCGGGACGCTCTTGGGAGCGGCGATGGGCGCGCTGACAGCGGCGGTTGGGTTGGCGGACTTGCACTGCGCGGGGCATTGCGCCGAGCGAGTGGAGGAGGACGCGCCAAGTTGGTTCAATCCGGCCATCTGGAGCATCTGCGTGAGGGCGACCGCCTGAGGGATCTGGCCGAGTTTCGGGTTGATCTTCTCGTTGATGATTCCGGGGAGCGCCTGGCAGAGTTTGGAAGGAATCATCTCCTTCACTTGCTGCGACACTTTTCCGCGGAATTGGCTGTTGACGATGTCGCCGATCAGGCCGCCGTTCTCGATCCACGCGTCCAAGTAGCCGACTTGGACATGGCAGCTGGACATGTGGATGTAGGGAGCGCCGTTGGTGGCGCGGTTGATGGTCAGTTCGACGGTGATGGAGACCTAAAGGGAGAAAGTCAATTTTTTAAATGTATGAAAGTTGAATTTGGTTGTTTTGATAAAAGTATTGGTCCCGTAGCGATAATTTTTGCAGCAAGTCAATGTACTCGTCCTGAGCTTCAAAATGAGTACCAACATAACACGTTTCTAAAAATCGGGTCTCACCACGAAAACTTTAAATTAGTAATTTTTGTCAAAATTCATTCTGGTGCGTTGTGCTACAGCGTGTATCAGGGCACAACAGATAAAGTTGCAAATTTTTGGTCCCAGCGCGAAAACGTCAACTAACCTGATGAGCATTGACGTGGAC
>MQUG01000941.1:0-11239 GCA_007213375.1 Steinernema feltiae | reverse complement strand
TCTGAAAATGAACGGATTGAGGTTACTGTAGTTGATAAGATTAATAAGAGTTGGAGAAAATTGATGTTTGTGGTGTTTTAAGCAAAAATCGGGCTAAATCCAATTCTAATCAATTATTTTGGCAAGCCTGACCTCCGTTTACGTGTGTGGTCCGACAGAGTCATTATTTTCAATCTGGGCCTTCCGATAGGCCTGGCTAAGAGCCTTTACAACAACCATAAGCCTAATACGGTGTTTAAGCCATCATCAACAAGAGGGATAATCTCAAATCACGAGTTTTAACCGTTTTGCGTCAATTTTCTGCCGTTTTTTCACCCCCAATCTGGCCATCTCCCCTCCCCAGCTCTGCAAAATCAGCCTCCAGCTCCCTCTCTTCTTTCACAGCTCTAAATCTAATTCTGCCGCTCTCTGCGCTCGAGATCAAAGCCGGCGGCCGTGTTGCAAATCGATCAAAAGCGTGTACGAACACAAGCGGCCTCGTGGCTGGTGTGACGATGCAACAATCGTCTCTGTCGCCGGTGGACGAACAAACATAATTAATGGCTTTTGATGATGAGCGAAAGAACCTCAGGGAAGTGGAAAGCAAACGCTTAACGATTCCGACAATAAAGCTTTTCAGATTTAGCACAAATTTGGTCTCAAAACGAAATTTAAAAATTCTGAAATTAAAATTTGATCTTGATACGATAAAAATTGTTAATTCTGTGAATATAGAGTCTGAACGAGTTACAAAACTACGCTTCAAAAACAGCAAAAAAATTTGAAAAAATGGTCTCGACACGAAAATTTAAAATTTCAATTTTACCAAAAAATTGTTTTAAAATTGTTGATTTTGCATAATGAGGCTAACATCGTAATTTTCAGATGCATGTTCCGAATTGCAAAAAAAAAACACGTAAAAATTGGTCCTAACACGAATACATTTGCAACCAAAAAGTGGATATTTCAATACACATAATAGAATTGCTGATTTCGGCAAAAAATCGTGTTAAAACATTCTTTTGTAGACAAATCACTCACAGAGTTACACCTAAATTTCAAAAATGCAACAAAAAATGGTCCTGCCACGAAAATTTGAATTTTGAATTTTAGCCAAAAAATCGTCTTGAAAACGCTCCTTTGTAGACGAATCACTTACCCTCGTCATCGAATGTTGTAGTCCGACGCAGCCGAGCCTTGATGCTCACATTGAGGGCGTCCGCTCCCCGACGACCCAATCGTGTTCGCAGCGTCGGCCGCCGACATTCGGAATCGCAGTTGGTATCGAGAGACTGTCACGAACTGCTTAGCCAGTTCAGAGCCGGACCAAAACTGAAATGAGGGAAAATAGCCTAAAGATTCTAGTGATTGTATGGTTTCCGCCATCGTGTGTGTCATTGACAAAGCAATTTCTGTCAATGTGGCCATGTTTTGATTGTTTTCGTCTCAGGACGCATATTCCGTCTAGTGAGCCTGCACAAACAACTCAACTCATTCGCTCCCATTCACCAGACTGTCAGATGGTCTTGACCCTGTGACTGACTCTCTCGTAATCGCGTCTAATGAGGCGTCAGCTGACTTGAACATTCTGCGAATGTCATCAAAAACCTCGTTTCAATCACAAAACAAGACTTAAAAGTCTAGAAAAATGATTCGCTGTAAGACCAACCGCAAAGTTCAGAAGAACCGACTTCAAGGCGACGTTGTTCCCCACTTCCACACATCCAGTCACACAGATGTCAACAAGTAAGCCGATGTACTGAGAAGTCTTAACTAATCAAACAAACTCCACAATTTGTGTCGATTATTGTGTCCGCGCCGTCGTGATTTCTTTGGAGTGAGAAATGTCAAACCAAAAAAAAGTCAAAAATCGTCTTTCAATTTTAAATTGCCGTCATTTGACTTTACCAATTTTGAGGCTCACCACAAGTCACTGGAGACCATACAACAAGCGTTCTAACGCTAATCAGACACCAACTTTAAAAATGCACCAAAATTTTGTTTGCCTTGTGCACAGAACTGGATTTAATGGAGGAATTTGAAGTTTCAGCAGCATGACACACCTTCTTGCTTTATATCTGCTCAGAAATTGCTTAGTACTTCACACTTCACTCCACTTAAATCCAGTTCTGTGCAACAAGGCAAAAACAAAATTCTTGGGTGCATTTTTAAAGTTGGTGTCTGATACGCGTTAGAACGCTTGTTGTATGGTCTCCAGTGACTTGTGGTGAGCCTCAAAAATTGGTAAAAGTCAAAATGACGGCAATTTAAAAATTGAAAGACGATTTTGACTTTTTTTGGTTTGACAATTCTCACTCCCAAAGAACATCACGACGGCGCGGACACAATAATCGACACAAAATGTGGAGTTGTTGATAGTTACAGACTTCTCAAGTACATCGACTTACTTGTTGACATCTGTGTGACTGGATGGTGAAGTGGGAACAAACCGTCGCCTTGAAGTCGGTTCTTCTGAACTTTGCGGTTGGTCTTACAGCGAAATCATTTTTCTAGACTTTAAGTCTTGTTTGTGATTGAAACGAGGTTTTGATGACATTCGCAGAATGTTCAAGTCAGCTGACGCACTCAATTCAGACGCGATTACGAGAGAGTCAGTCACAGGGTCAAAGACCATCTGACAACGTCTGGTGAATGGGAGCGAATGAGTTGAGTTGTTGTGACAGGCTCACTAGACGGAATATGCGGTCCTGAGACGAAAAACAATCAAAACAATGGCCACATTGACAGAAATTGCTTGTCAATGACCACACACGATGGCGGAAACCATACAACTCACTAGAATCTTTAGGCTAATTTCCCTCATTTCAGTTCTGGTCCGGCTCTGAACTGGCTAAGCAGTTCGTCGACAGTCTCCTCGATACCAACTGCGATCTCCGAATGTCGGCGGCCGACGCTGCGAAACACGATTGGGTCGTCGGGAGCGGACGCACCTCAATGTGAGCATCAAGGCTCGGCCTGCGTCCGACTACAACAATTCGATGACGAGGGTAAGTGATTCGTCTACAAAGGAGCGTTTCAAGACGATTTTGGCTAAAATTCAAAAATTCAAATTTTCGTGGCAGGACCATTTTTGTTGCATTTTGAAATTTAGGTGTAACTCTGTGAGTGATTTGTCTACAAAAAGAATGTTTTAAACACGATTTTTGCCGAAATCAGCAATTCTATTATGTGTATGAAATATCCCACTTTTTGGTTGCAAATGTATTCGTGTTAGGACCAATTTTTACGTGTTTTTTTGCCAATTCGGAAACATGCATCTGAAAATTAACGATGTTAGCCTCATTATGCAAAAATCCAACAATTTTAAAAACAATTTTTTGGTAAAAATTGAAATTTTAAATTTTCGTGTCGAGACCACTTTTTCAAATTTTTTGCTGTTTGAAGCGTAGTTTTGTAACTCGTTCAGACTCTATATTCACAGAATTAAACAATTTTATCGTATCAAGATCAAATTTTAATTTCAGAATTTTAAAATTTCGTTTGAGACCAAATTTGTGCTAAATCTGAAAAAGCTTTATTGTCGGAAATCGTTAAGCGCTTTGCTTTCCACTTCCCTGAGGTCTCTTTCGCTCATCATCAAAAAGCCATTAATTATCGTTTGTTCGTCCACCGGCGACAGAGACGATTGTTGCATCGTCACACACAGCCACGAGGCCGCTTGTGTTCGTACACCGCTTTGATCGATTTGCAACACGGCCGCCGCCTTTGATCTCGAGCGCAGAGAGCGCGCAGAATTAGATTTAGAGCTGTGAAAAGAAGAGAGGGAGCTGGAGGCTGATTTTGCAGAGCTGGGGAGGGGAGATGGCCAGATTGGGGTGAAAAAACGGCAGAAAATTGACGCAAAACGGTTAAAACTCGTGATTTGAGATATCCCTCTTGTTGATGATGCTTAAACACCGTATTAGGCTTATGGTTGTTGTAAAGGCTCTTAGCCAGGCCTATCGGAAGGCCCAGATTGAAAATAATGACTCTGTCGGACCACACACGTAAACGGAGGTCAGGCTTGCCAAAAATAATTGATTAGAATTGGATTTAGCCCGATTTTGCTTAAAACACCACAAACATCAATTTTCTCCAACTCTTATTAATCTTATCAACTACAGTAACCCTCAATCCGTTCATTTCAGACAAAATCCACCCGTTCCATCCGAAGTGTCACCCGCAGTGACCACGGGCACCGCGTGGACCCCCGCGAAGTCGACCAACTCGCCTCCGACCTGCAACGCGTCCACAACTCGCATCGACAATCCACCAAACACTACGGTCTCTCTGAGCGGTCCCGCGCCACGATCGTTTGTACATAAATGCGCCTACGTGCCTTCTCTAGTCTCCTCTCTTCTCCCTCCCCGTGTCGTCACACACATATCTCAACATAAGAATGAATTTTGAGAAAAATTATGATTTTGAAAGAGTTCTTTGTGTACCTGTGCAGAAAAGATTACTGTAGATTTTTGAGTTTTTTGTTTGTTTATTGATTACTGTAATAAAAAAATACTGTGATTTTTGAATTGAAATGAAATGGAGCTGGAAATGGAAACTGTTCTGTTGAGAGCTAAGGAACGCGAGTAAATGGATCTCAGAAAGTCGAAAAATACAAAAATCCAAACGACGTTGCTTACATTTGCTTAACAATTCTGATTTTTTGCCTGCAAGGATCGGCTGCTTAGTCGAATTCTTCCGGGTGCGCTGTGGGTGCACAGAGAGGAAAGTCATAAAACTGACGCCGGCGCGTTATGAGTCAGGCGCCGGCGGGTGGTGAATATGAGCAGAAGCAAATGGCAATCGGAATAATTATCGTGATGCTCGCGACAATTTTGTCCAGGATTCGGGAATTTGAAAATCAATCTTCTTTTAACGATAGAAGTGCTTGAGCTCCGATCCCGATTACTGTCACGATCATGCATGTTATTGTCGGATTGAATGGCACATTCAAAAAAGGCGCCACGTGTGTGTTCTCTGTACGTCTGTCTGGTTTTGTTTGTTACGGAAAACGTTGTATTACTTGTTCCGCGAGGAGTAAAATCGATAGTTTTCTTATGATCAGCGTTGATTAGGCTCTTTTTCATCTTTTGCACCCATTTCTGCACCAATTTGTGGAATTTGAACAAAGTAACAAAGCGATTTCTTTTTTTCTACAAGGAATTGTTTTAACTTTGTTCAAAAATCACGGATTGGCGTGGAAATGGGTACAATACATAGATGCAGAAGAGCGCAAAAAGAGCCCCAAAGGTTCGCGTTGAAAAAAAAAACAGCCGAACAGAGACAACCACACACGTCACAGGCTCACGTGGCGAATGAGCGATTGCGTCATTCGAATACAATCCCACAATAGATCAAGTTTTTTGGCGCTCAACTGCGTTCTTAGCTAAAAACTAGCCTTCCCAGGCACTGACTCTACCTTCTTTACACCATTGATCGCTCTGAAACTCACACAATACACTCATTTTACACTCGCTGAAATTCGTGACCTGTTTTTAGGTCATTTTAAAGCGGCTATACACTAAAATAGCCATTACGTTACGGTAAAGGGCGTGAGAGAACGATGTAAACAACAGCGATTTCCGTTTCTTCCTTTCGTCAATAAAACGGTTTTTCGTGCAGTTTGGGTATTCAGTTCCTGATCCACCTTGTTGTTGAGCCGTTGGCAGCCCCACCAGCCCACATTTAGAGCCCGTGGCTTGCTCTCGTATGCCCAAAAGCAATGCACAGGCTGCAGCTCTATGTCGGAATCTTTTACATCATTGCGCCGTTCGTTCTTCTGCCCATCTATCTCAGGATTCTCTATGTAAGCAGCGTTAAATTTTGACCCAAAATGCTATTTTTGCAGATTTTCATATCCAAGAAACAATACCGCGATGTGGAAAGCTACCGTATCATGATCGCCATCGGTATAATCCAGTGTGTGACGATGCCGGTGGGGTTTAGCCTATCTGGCCTGGCACACGTGTTCGATTATGACCCCTATGACATCGCCTCGATGGCGATACGCCTCTATCCTGGTGGCTTTAGGACGGAAGCGCTGCTAAGTCTCGTTCTAGCGCTGGATCGACTCAAAATCATCTGCAAACTACAGTATCCCGCGATCATTCATAAGGTTAGATCTGAGAATTTTCAGCTCTTGAAATTCGATTTTTCAGGTCATAATGCTCCTGTCGGTCTTGATTGGAATCACCTTCTCCGCTCTGCTGTTCTCCCCGCTGTGTTGGTACGGTATCGTACCCGGAGAATACCTCATGGAGTACGATATGAGCATTCCGAGTTGCGTGTGGATCGAATACATCGGCTCCTACTTTCTAACTATTCCCAGTTGCCTAACTCTTCTCGTCTACATCACTATAATCGCCTATCTGGCTCGAATGAAGTTCAAAATGGGGTCTTACCGCGGGTCGGCAGATGAGCGGCGGATATTCCTCTACGCGATGACACGTTTTGTGGTTGATTTCAGCTTTGTGAGCACCTATCACTATGCCAACTTGCCGCACAGGCCACTTTTTGATATTCCGCTGAATGTGGGATTACTGTTTACTGGTCTTCTGGTGCCTCCGGTCTTGTATTTGCTCCTTTACAGGTAGTTCAAGTAAAACAGATAAAGGTGGAACGATTGAATTTAGGTCGATGCGGAGGGAGTTTTTCCCGTGTTTACGGGGAAGAATCACGTCTTTGACCCTGAAAGTCGCCCCAAAAATTGATGTAAAACGATTCTAAAAACTCTCTTGAATAAACCTTTTGTTTTCAAATGAAGTCGACGTGTTCGAATTGCCAATTTGGAGCCAATTGTGATGTTTGTTTATAGTGACATCATTGTAGGAAGCGATCGCTTGTTGCGTTTTCATTCCGCACACTGATAAGCAGCACATGCCTCTCACACATCACGCGATCTCTCTCCTCAATGCAAACCCAAGTGCTGTTGACTATTAGGCAACCGAAGGAAGTGATTCATGCAGCCGCCGGTGTCTCTCGCAAGTGAGAAGGTCAAGAAAAATCAATGTTGATAACTGATAAGAGATTGAAATGACAACTCGAATGCTAGTAGAGTTAACAACATTTACTGAACAAATAAGAGAAAATTACAACAGTTCAATTAGAAAACAGGGGTTATATCCCATTTCGACCGAACAAGTAGAGAATGAAAGTCATTGTAGATGGCCCGTTTACAAGGCTCCTTCTCCAGTGTGCCGTCGGTGTTGAAAAAGTACACCGAGTAGACGGTGGACCGGTGGCGGTTGAATGTGATGCTTGTTTCGTCGCCTGAACGTACACGGGCTTGTTGTTGTCCGCACCTGAAGGTTTGATCGATCTCTAAAATTAGAAGCTTAATTTTTTGACGAAGAGCTACTTACCGTTTTTGCTATTGAGACGACTTTCATATGGTTCGCAAGAGAAAGTAACTAAAACTTCTTGAGAAGTCGAGTTTGTTACTGTCACTTCGCTCACGGCGATTGGCGTATTTTCTACTCGTCTGTCATAGGAATTTTTCAAAAAGTATCCTATAACCCCTATTAGAGCAGCGAATGCTGTCTTAAACCAGTTACTGTCCAACCAACTTCCCGCCATTGCCTGAAATAATATGAAAAATTAGATTATACTATGCGCCATATGGACCACGGAAAATACAAGCGATTCAACATCATCACAAAGATTCGAATGTCAGTGCGAGCAGATGGGCAAGTGTTGAAATTTTCTTGAAAAGGCAATTTCCTTGCGCCATTAGTCCGGAGTTGAAATATCGCAGTGGCGGCGCTAAGGAATCCTTCGTAAATGACAAGCCATAAAAATCAGACTAAACGCGAACAACAAATAATAAACGATCTACTCCAAACTCTGCAAAGTAACTTACATTGGAGTGATCATTTTCGGGCTGCGGCGTGAGAGAGTGCCGACATATCAGAGAAAACTATATCAGTGACCTTTGAATCACACTTGTGGACTGTTTCTCGCTTCCGATGCGTTTTGAGTGGCAATAAAAATCGTCTTGACGTTTGATTGCATAGTGACTAATGTATGTACACGGACCTTCCATTTGTCGATGGGAGATAACGAAATCGGTTCCCAAACTCAAAACCGAAAGACGTGGGGATGAAAAAATCCGTTAAAGCAAGTCGTTCAGCACTTCTCCAGCTTGGAATCAGACATACTTTTTGTATATTTGCATACATTTTCGGACCGTCAAAGGTTAATTGGGTCGTTGACGTCGAGTGTTGTTGATAATCATAGTTTTTTTTTAAATTCTTAGCACTATCAGTACTACATATCGTGTAAGACAAAGTGGGTGAATAGCGTCGCGGTAGTGCTGCTGATCGCTACGCGTAAGGTGGAAAGTTCGGCTCTCTTCGACTACATTTTTATTTTTTGTTTCTTTTGAGTTTTCCATTAAACATGCAACCAGTTGAAAACATCCATTTGTGCGGAACACAATTTGTAGCCAGCATTTGGTTAGTGTTCGGTAACGTTCAATTTGAGAAAAAAACAAGGTTTTGGGACAATTGCAATAAAAACATTATTTAAAGTTAAGACGAACACAACAAGGAGAGCATTCCTCAGCGGCTCCAGTCAGACAAAATTACCCACACACTATGTTCGTGGAACACTTCCACAGTGAGCACCACCGACCGCTCATGAAACGTGTATTTCCAAGATTCCGAGAGATCTTCGCATTGGCAAACTCCCTCTCTTTCCATTTCCTCCAACGATTCGTCAGCCAACTTGGAAAACGACATTTGGAGGTCAAGTCTCTTCCTACCGTACTCTTCTGGGTCTCGTCGAAAGTTCTGAATGATTCTCTCAAAGATTAGAGCAGGAAACCGGTACCAGATTGATGCGTTGCTGTGCAGACACCGCAGAACACCTGAATTCAATCGATCATTCAGAAATGTGTCATTTTTGTAGATCTTGGCCACTTCAATCCGCGGCGGATTAGATCTGGACAATTGCGCATCTAGGAAGCGCTGATAAACGCGCAGAAGAGCTGTTATGTAGATGTCCGAAAATGGCTTCTCCGTCAACCATCTTAGAATTTCCTGCCCGTGAGACGCATCTGCGAATCGCTCTTCCAGATTGACTAGATCGAGAAGAGGTTCGTTGGCGAGGAAAGAAACAAAGTGCAGAAGCTTCTCCATGTCCACAACGTCGTTTTCCGGCACCTCATCGTTGTTCTTCGCGTTCCAAACGTCGATCTTGTTAACGCGCACGTTTTTCAAGTCGGGAAACTTCTGAACCTCATCAATCGATAGATATGCGCTGGAATTATAAAATCCATACTTCCATTTGTTCTTCACAATGGCGATGACGAAGGAGATGCGAAGCGATGGCGTGTGCATCGTCTGGGTCCAAGTAGCCGCGACAAACAGAGGTTTGAGGCAGTTGCATTCATCCTCGCTTTCGCAGCATTTGCGCGTTGCGAAGACGCGCTCGCAGAAACCGAACGGCACCGAGTCCATGTTCAGATCAACTAAAATTTCAAATTTCAAAAATTAAGTAAAATTTGGTCGTTTTCTACGCTTTTATAGACAAAAGTGCGAAAATTCACACAGCTGATCTATTAGAACTGTGACTACCGTAATTAGTACAGAGTCCAATGACTCACAATTGAGAACTTCAATCTCCCAATAAGCTTAGGCTTACGCTGACTGTCAACAACTATAATCGGTTTCTACAAAACGAAGACACTTGCGCTGTGGGACCAACGATATTGACCGGTAATTGCCGGGTTTAATATTGCTCAAATTAACGTCTTTCGCGGCAATTTGTTGGCGACAACGGTGGACTAAACTTTTGCGTTGTCAAGCCTTTTCGCTATTGCATCAGCCGCTATTCTCTCATTGACAAGCAGCAAAAGCATTCCAATTGACTCTCGACGCGATGTGTCTCCCGATTTTTCTCCGCGCCATACTGTGCTTCACATTTGCGTTTTGTTATGGCGCCGTTGAAACCGCTTATACTGTCGACAGATTTCTGTGATGTTCGTCTTTTTGCTGAGCTCACAGCGTTGCAATCACCATTTTTTAATTTCTTTAAGTTTTTAACAACAGCAATTGTTTTTAACAGTAATTATCACTAAACAACAAAACACAAGGTTGCGATTGCGCTTGCAAAATGGATCAAACACGTATTCATTTAGGCTATTAGGTGCATCTCGTAGCACCGGAAACAGTAGTTGAGAGTGATTGTGGTCAGTTCCAGTTCCACCAACCACAACTTACAGGAAGAAACGTTTAATTTCGCATTTCGAACAAACGACGATCACTTGAAAGTCGGTGTACAACGAGACTATGGGAGGAAAGAGCTTATGATTGCAGCGTGGTTTCCCAACTCAGCGGAAGAGGCGATGAAGCAGATGGTCAATGATGGAGTGTGCGTTTTGCAAAAACTAGAAAACTCCAAGATCTACACATTTAATGGGCGGCAGCCGGTTGTGCTCACTGTTGAACAACCTGGTAACAATCGCTGGGTCATTTGCTCAAAAATGAACTCTTGACTGCGTAGTAAACTGCACAGTTAAGTGGTAACTGTAAGTTGGCCTTTGATAAATTCAAATTTGAAATAAACTGTAATTCTTAAAATGTGAATGCGCCACAATGACTTTGTCAATTGTGATTTCTGTTAGTAAACGGAGGCTTTGCGCGCAAATCTCACTGGACGCTAAGAGCGCAATGTTGTAGATTTGTTCCAAGTTTAGATGAGCGTCGTGAACGTTAGCAATTCTAAAGTAAGTTGGCGCTTTGCTCAGGCTATATAATGGTAAACAGCATTTGTGGTTGACTTTCTTCCATCAAGCTGAATCAATACTAGTCGCGCCTGCAATCGTTAGACCCTGAGATCACAAGAAACTGAAGACTTGAGGCGTGTAAAGAAAGAGGAAAGTCATAAATCTGACGCCGGCGCGTTATGAATCAGGCGCCGGCGGGTGGCGATTATGAGCAGAAGCAAAGGGCATCGTAATAATTGTCGTGATGAACGCGACAGCTTCCCTTTAATTAGCAATTCGGAATTTGGCCTAATGCACTCTACGCAGCCATGGTAAGCTAATAACTAACCAAAACCTGTTGCAACGCGTGGGCTAAGCTAGGGCAGTGACAATTGGTTAGACTGTCACGAAGCCTCTCTGTTACGCAGGTGACCAAGTTCCGACTGTAACAAAGAAGAAAACGCTAAGCAAGGCAGTTTGAAGCAAGTTAAATCCCATGTTTCGAATCCCATGTCTTTTTGGTCCGGAAATGGGTGTGAATGGATTACACATGTC
>MQUG01000940.1:0-12211 GCA_007213375.1 Steinernema feltiae | reverse complement strand
AAGTTCAATATATACTAGGTGCGTAGTTCAAAAAGCTGCAAAATTAAAAAAATTGAAAAAAACAAGCTAAAGTCAATTTTAATTGTTAGACACCGAAATAGCCGGTCAAAAAATTAAAATGGTGAAAAAACCATGTTTAAATAAATTCGAATTCCTTGCAAAAGTACAAAAGTACAAAAAAATAAATAATGGTCTCCTTAATCTCTAGTATGAAATTTTCATTGCTTAAATGTTTTTGTTTATTTTAGTACGAGATGAGAATGTGGACCAGTTTTAAAATTTATTTCCTCGCAGATTATCCTCGCAGATATTGCTAAAAAAAATTGAAACTGCCTGGGATGCTCAAAAAACAGACCAAGAATTAAGCTATTCGCAGTAAAAACTTTTCACTTCTAAGAGGCTTCAACGACAATATTGAACATTTTTTGTCTAATTGAAGGAATAAAAAAGAATTCGCTTTCTCGGAAATTTCAAGCAGCTTGTACTTCCGCTGGGATGTCTTATCGCTGGATGAAAAAAAAATCAACAAAATTTGTTATTTTTTACATTAAGAAAATTAACGCAAAAGAACTTGCCAAACACGAAAGAAAAATGCCACTTTTATCTGCAGTGCTATGAGTAGTTTCCGCATATCTGCATTTTATCCTTCGGCTGATTGTGCCTGATTGCAAAAAAAAATTTTTAAAAAGATCATAAATTAAGTGCTTACGTACCTGTCCTTTTCCCTGCTTGAAACTGCTTAAAAACTAAATTGAAACTTAAAAACTTTGAAAAATTTTACATAAACCACAATCAAAAGTTGCATCTGTATTAAAAATTGAAATGGCTAAACTTGGCGCAATTGATCGGCACCTTCACACATCAGAAATCGCAAACCTAAAACATCTAATTGAGGTCAACAAAATCTGTTTGGATTGTGAGGCACAAATATTGTACTCAAACTAGAAATTTAATGATATGTTAAAGACCGATTTATTAGTGATGTTGAGTCAAGTAAAACTCGTCAAATTCTTCAAAACTTTGGGTTCACATATCAGTATGAAATTGAAAAACGACGCAAACTGTATTGCCACCACTTGAGTTGAGTCACAAAAATGCACAAAAATAAAAAAAAACGTGTTTTTGTTGTTGAGCTTTTTGTTTTTGTTGAGTTGTTGATATCAATATCGATGTTCCCAAAAATGGACTTGAATTGATCCGACAATTTGGTGGCACGGTATGCCCCAAAAATTATTTAAGCTACTGTTGAAATCAACCTTGATCTCGTAACAGCCTATACGCTCAAGGACCTCACAGAAGGACTAGACGTCAAAAAAAATTTATGAACATGACCAATGTTGCCAATGAGCATCATAATGATTTACTCCCTCCCAAAAAATTTGATTAATTTGATTGATTTGATTAAAACTAAACTTAAAAAAACAAAACTACATTTGGATATAACAATTGTATACAAAAATTTTAGACTTTAAAAAATGTAGCGATGTACTCCTAAGCGGAAGTTGCAAACTTTAGAAATTTTAAATTGGGAAGTTATGGAGCAGTTGCAAAGTACTGTAGATTGTTGTGCTGTGTTTGGTTTGGTTTGCTATCAAAATATTTGGATCGTTTAAACGCCCTGTTTTTGTGTTTTTAATTTTTAAATGTGTTGTTGGCTCTGCGCCTGATGGTAACTTCAAAAAATGTGGTTATTAAATAAGGGCTGCGATAAGGCTCGTCATGTTTTTTCAAACATGGAAACGCTGCCAGAAACATTTAAGCTGACTAAAATAGTTCATAATTTTGACAATGGAAGAGGCAAAAAAAAATCCATCACCCCTCGTTGGTAAAAGATAGGCGAAAAAACACAACTGCATAAATAGTCAAAAGAGTCATCTGTCTACGAGTGTGCTAAATTAAAATTTCGAAGACATTTTCGAAGAATTTTTTGTGTTTTTATAAAATCAACGAGTTGCGATGATCATTTAAGTTCAAGATTTTGTATACCTAAGCATACACAAACCACAAAAATTCAGAAAACACAGCAGAAACAACAGCCAAAAATAAATTTAAATATTTAAATTGTTCGAATTTCCAAAGTGTCATTTTTTGGAATTTTAAATTTCTAATTTTTAAATTTTACAAAGAAGTAGCATACATATTTTACTTACAAAAATAGAGAAAAAAGTAGAAAAAAATAAAACAGGCCTTAAAGAAGAAGAACCGACAGAAAAAACCAACATTGTCCAAGTTTAAATAATTGTTTCAATTCCCAAAGTATCATTTGTTTGGAATTTACAACGTAGATGCACTCTTATCTGTTTCTGTCGAGAACTGTTTCTGTTTATCAAAATTAAAATACAAAGCATAGAGATAAAATGTTTGCCTTAGAATTTAACACAATTTCATTTTTGAAGCTGTCGGAACTTCCAAACAGCAAAAAAATATTTTTAATAAAGCCATTTTATCGGTTGGTGAGAGGGAAGATCAAAAATAATTTTAACAAAACAAAAGAAAATAATAATTGAAAAATAAACATAAAATAACAAATTAAAAATTGAAATTTTAATTAAAAAAAACTATTTAAATCTAATGAGATGTTTTTCCTAACAGTAAAAACTATAACACGTTCATTTAAGCTGCAAATTGATTTTTACTTAAAAAAATGCACGTTCGCACAAAAACAAATAATAATGATGTTCAAAAAAAATTCTGAAAACTTTTATATAATGTTTACCCTCATTCAAGGCTGTTTTCAAATGTTAAAGCTTCTCAATATAAAAACAACAACTATTTATGTGTGGAAACAAAAAAATGTGAAGAAATGAAACGAAGCCTTTCAGAAATTATTTGAGCTCGGTCGCGCAAAAAAACAAACCTTTGCTATTAAGGAGATCAGTTTTTTAACTGTTAAGAATAAGATCAAAAAAAAATTTTATACAATAGCAATTTCGCAGAAAATTCTGATAATTTCTGATTTATTTAATTTAATTTAATTTACGCACTCACAATATTGCAAAGATTCATAATGGGTTTTAACATGAAAGAGATTAGAAACGGTGCGTAGGGGGGGGAAGAGATAATTTCCGTTGATTCAGATGACTTCAAAATGTGATAATTCAGGGAACAATATTAGGTTCATATAAGAAGTGAAGGAAACATGGTCATAACTAATACGCTGACAGAAACGAAGACAAAATTAAATGTAACTAGAAAACGAAAACGAAAGACAGTTCGGCAAATTTATAATTTTTCATTTACCTAATTTTCAACTTCTAATTTATTAGGCGTTGCACGAAAAAAAATCACTTCAACATATTTTCATTTAATGTAAGATCCTTTAAACAACATATTTCTTTTCTTTGCACCTTCAGCAGTGCCAGACAACGAAGGCTACTTGCAAAAATTTCCCCAGATTTTTTAGAATAGTCTACTAAAGCATGTATAAAATTGTAAATATAATGTCACTCAGGAAATGACAATTGTACATTCGAGGGTACAATGCACAATTTCAAAAAACAAAGACGAAACAATCAATGAAAAGATGAAACCGCAAAAAACGACGACTGATGTACAAAAATCAATCAAATCAAATGAATGAAATTGAAATATTAAAAAATTAAATTTAAGCAGAAAATGATTTTTTCATTTATTGGAACTGTTTTTTGATAAATTCCTTAGTGCAAAATGGAAAAACCATTAGATAATCAAGATAGCCACGAACCTTTGAGTGATGTTTGAACCTTTTTAATTTAGTTCAGCTTCATTTTGTAAGCAGCAAAAAATTTTTTTTATAGAAGTGCAAGAACGTGTTCGAATCTGTTCAAAAATACGTTTCATTCTTTCTATGACCTAGCAATACAATTTTTAAATTAAATTAAATTTCTGATTTCCGAGGGCTGTGAGAAAGAATTTGATTTTTGAGGCACGTCATTAAACTGAAATTGAACTGAATATAGACAAAATACCTGCTTTGCTCTTTTAGCCATCTTCTCCCCTTTCCCTCATGCTTGTCCTGCAAGGTGATACACCCGGGTGATAAACACTACTGAAAGAGCAGATTTTTGCAAACGCTTTGGAGAACGTCAAAAATTGGACATTGCTAAGAATAACTATGGTTTTTAATAAATTTTAAACCGATTTATGAAAAAATAAATATTGTTCAGAGTAGCAAAGGTAGTGAGTTAGTTACAACGACTTGCAAAAAATTATAAAAACTGTTGTAGATTAGAAGCGTGAAAGAGGATAGGATGAAAGAAGAAAGAAAACAAACAAAAGAGCTTCTCAGGCGTACGGAGATGGATAACTGTGGAGTAACAAAGCACACCGCTACAAATTACAAAAATTTTAATTTGAAAAATTGAATCCAATGTTGCGTCGCTTTAACATGACGTGTGTTAAGGAGGCACGTATCAACAAAAAACATTAGCACATTTAAACGCTATGTTTTTTGAGTTTTTTTTAATTAAAGAGCTTCTGAAGCGTACCGTGAAAAAGATAACTGTTTAGTGCACAGTTGCAGACGGCAAAAATATTAAATTAGAAAATTGAAAAATTCATTTAAAATGAGGTCTGTTAAAATGAGGCACGCTCTCAAAAAATTTTGAGAATTGGAGTTTTTTATTTTGAAATTTATTGTTAGTTTTTTTATTGTTGCGTGGCGGTGTTAATTTGTTGTTAGTGAAGGGGCACAAATCCATCGGCCCAGTGCGTTTCGAAATTTTCGATGCAAAATTCCCTCATTCAATGACAGTTACGGGCCACGATGAATTAGCAAAAATTGTTGTTTGGTTTTTCATTTGTAAATTATTTGGTTTGGCTTAACTTTGAAAACGTTGAAAAATTCCAAAAGAACATAGATAAACGAAAAGAAGACAAAAATTCGCACCAAAAATCGCCAATCACTATGTGTCGTGTTGAAATTAAAGTAAGTAAAGTAAAGTAAAATTAATTAGGTAAAAATCACGCCACAATGACACCGTGACAATGTCTAAGCTTTCATCAAACTAAAACGAACATCGATGGTAACTCAAATATCTCAGTTTCTTGGATTGCCACAAAGTTTTTTTTAGGTTAGCGTTTCTTTTTTTCTATTTTATTGAAATGAAAGTTTGTAATTGAGTTTCATCGTGGAAGCGGCCAATGAATACGAGTGAATATCAGAAAGAGAAGAGTTCAAGTTGGCATTATTGCACTAGTTGTAGAAAGCGCCAAAAAATTGGACAGAATAACAGATTTGGACAGAATTAGACAGCTAAGAATACCCATGGTTTTTAAATTAAAACCGATTCAAGGCTTCTTAGTACTTTATGCAAAAATAAATAAAATAAATTGTTCAGAGTGTAGCAAAAGGTATGCTGCATAAAGAATGTCAACAAAAAATATTGTCGGTTATTGAAATAATAAAATAGCGGTGAGGTCAAAAATATTAAATTAGAAAATTGACAAATTAAATCCTTCCTTTAGTACGGGTTTTCATTGTGCTTCTACACCATGCCTCGCACCATGTTAGTAATTTAAGCTGTTTCATTTAATGAATAAAATCAAGTTAAATTAAATTAAATGTCACTCTGTGTATGAGTTTAAAAAATTAAAAAATCGTGTGCGCAAAGTAATTGGTTATCCGATCATGTTGAATATTTGCCAATTTGAGGTTAAACCTTTGCAAAAATCAAAATTTCCGCTCCTAGAGACGAAAATGAAATTTTGTCAAAAAAAAAAACTCCCCATAACTCCAAAAATGTTTGCTTAGATAAATAATGCGGCCAAGGTAGTTTACATTTTTAGAATTACAATTCAACTTCATTTATCTAAAAAAAACTTCTTCGCTATCGTTCACATGCAAGAAATGTCTTATAGTATTGAGTGCAAAATGAGGCTAATAGAATACGATCAAAACCAAAAAATAGTTTCCAATTCATCGTGACTTCATTAGTACAACTGCGGTCAGTATAGTCAAGATTGGTAAGGATCAATCAAATGCAAAAATAAATCTCGTAAAATAATGACCAAAATACGTGGAATCAAAAATAAAACAAAAATAAACCAATAAAAATAGCGGTTTATCTAAAACATTTAACAAAAATGCGTTTATGATTTTTTGGCTCAAAACTGGGAGGTTCATTGGCTGTAATACCAAAGAGAGAAAAATAAAAACCACAACCAAAAAATTTAAATTTCGAAAAGCCACGTTCAAATGAAATTGAATTGTCCAGGAAAAGGTAACTCGTTTACAAAAATAAAGTCTTTTTAATCTAAATTTAAATCTAATATGAGATACATATTTCATTTTTAATGCCCTGATTGTTTGTGTATTTGAGTAGGTTTTAATTTAATTTGTATTACGCACCGACAATTATAAAGATCAGAAACAAATTAAAACACATAGAATGGTCATAAGAATTGGCGTAGGGTGGGAAACGAGTTTCCCGAGAAATGTCCCAACAATAGGGCCCTCAGATCATTATCAACAGACACTACAGAACAGAACAACGGTCAAACATCGATAAAGCAATAAGTTTCATCCAGGAAACGACGTCTCATTAAGCGGAAATCAATTGAAAGTGCCCGAGTGGCAAAGAGAACATCGCTTTCGAGAACATCGGCATTTCTGGACAAATATGCAATCAGAGAGGAAGACAATGTATGAATCATGAAGAGCCAACAGAGCGGAGATCTTAGACAGGATAAAATCAACTGACATGGAGAAATCACTAAGAAAAACAGCATATTTGATTGTTCGTAGGTACATAGGAAATTGAATTGTCCAGGAAAAGGTAACTCGTTTACAAAAATAAAGTCTTTTTAATCTAAATTTAAATCTAATATGAGATACATATTTCATTTTTAATGCCCTGATTGTTTGTGTATTTGAGTAGGTTACTGCGGTTATGTACCTTGTTGATTTAGCCTTTAGTGCAGGGACAGCCCCTTATCTACAAGTACAAAATGTTAATATGATCAACTAAGTAGTATGGGCAAATACAAAGAATGTAAAAATACAACATTCTTTCCAATTTTTTATATGAACAACGTGAATCGACTAGAACCTGCCAATCAAGATGCGGAAGCGGATCTTGTTGTTGTTTCTGCATACCAAAGAGCAATTTTGTATCTCTCTGTTTAGAGCGATGGCTATCAAAAATCCTAAACAATTACAAGTTCAGTGCTTACGTACCTGTCTATCTGAGACATTGTACACCAACAAGGCTATCAATAGATTGCGGTTTATAATTTATCGGTCATGAGCAAGATGAGCACGGCCAATAATAAAAATCAATACAATAATGAAAAAATTTCTCCCTATTTAGTTTGATCAAAACCTCTTATTAAATACTACATCTGATAAAAAATTTCAGACTTTATTTGAAACTTAACAATATTGATAACAGAAGAACAGTCAAAGATTTCAAATTTTTGCAGTTTGTTTCATCCAAAAATAGCATTCTTGTAATTGCATTTGAGAACAAATAAAACAGGAATTAAAGAGAAATAAATTTCAATTTGTTCAACTGAATTCCTCCAACAAAAAAGTTAATTAGGCTGTGGAATGCACAGGTTGTTGATGACATTAAACTGTTCGACCCCGGCCCTACTGTCTACCAGAAGCCAGACGCCGCGTCACGCCATCCCGTATGCCGATATCATTGATGTCTACTTCAGTGTTGTTTTTTGCGTGCCGACCGGTTCGGTCGTAATAAATCGACTCGCCCTACTGACCGTCGTCACTTTAGGTCGTTCGGAAGACGTCGCTCAACGGAGGACGCAACATCTGGTGCCCGGAGTGAGGACCCCGGCCCTACTGTCTACCAAAAACTTAAAAACTTTTTTATCCTGATAAATTGTTTTTGACTGCCGACCAATCAAGAAAATGTCGGTGCAAAAACTGAAAAATTGTTGAACGAAATGTCTTAAATTGTCGATTGCTGCGGTACTTGTAGTTCATCGGAACAAAAAATTAAAAAAAAGATTTATCCAACAAAAAAAGATTATTAACTATTTAAATTAAGCGTGAATTGTGCTTTTGGTAAAAAAATTACTTGGCTTGTTGAGATAGACTGCCAAAGATGGCTCGACAAATTTGTAACTTTTTCGTTTTCAGGACAATATTTTTGGGAATATTTCCACTTGTTAGATATGACACTGCTAGAGAAGAAGTTCAGGAATCTGGATGTTTTACGGGCAACGGGTTGGAAAAAATGGAAAAAATACGGAAAATGTTCCTAGATCTAGTGATTGAATCAGGCGGAGGGCGAGTAAAGGACTTTTAGGTAGAGATAGTAGAGACATGAAGACGTGAAATTGTGAAATCAAATATTCCGTGATTTCGGTTCGGTCAACCAAAAATTTAATTGAGTTGCAGAATGTTTTGTTTTGACGTATTTTGCAAAATCAGATTTCAAAGCTACATTTCGTTGATAAACTTAATGTTACTAATGTTGAAAAGCTTGCGTTTTTTAATGATTTTTAATTCAGTTAACAATTCAGAGTTTGACATTTTTTCGCAAAAAAAATTCAAAGCTATAATCAAATAATTTGATTACACTTTACTTTTATTTTAAAAAGTTTTTTAAAGGTTCCGCCGATTGAGAATGGTCTTGGCAGCTGCCGTTGTGGCAAAAATCGTAGGATAAGTTGCAATTTTACATTCACAAATTCATGTATTGACCAAATGTATTTGTCTGCATTAGGACAAAGGACAAAGCGCAAAAAATTGCAAAAAATTAATGACAATTAAATCAACAAATCCTTTTTTACAAGTTTATTTTATGGAAAGGAGTGCAATTTAAAAAACCAAAATTAAAGCTTTGATCATTTAACAGATTTTTTATTTTTTACACGAACTACGTGAATCCAAGAGATCCAAATATCGTTTGTTAGTTTGTTTCAAAGTGCGCTCAAGAACTTCTCAAAAAATAAAAAATATGAATTCTTTTGTTATCGTTGACGTTTGATTAAACTGCAAATTTGGTACCTGGCCATAAAATTGCAAAAATTCTCAATTTTGTTAATTCAAATTTTTTGAAATTTTTTTGAAATCATTTGAAATCCGAAATCAAAGCAAGACCTTATTGCAATATTGTAACGGTATCGTTTACAACCCTATAAAAAATACAGTTGGATGCTCGTGAAAAGCGGTCTGTGACGATTGGTTCAGTTCAGTTCACAAAAATACATAAAGAAATAAATAAAAAAAACGTTAAATGTTAAATTGATAAATGTGGTGACATAAATAAATGAAAAAAACAAGTAAATGTTGTTGTGGATAAATTTCAAATTTATTTAAAAAAAAAAACGGCTATAGTGGTTTATAGAACAATGATGAGAACAAAAATATCCATCTGTAAAAGATTAGTTAGAGGCATTTATGCTTAAAAACTGAGTCGCAAAAATTTAAAAATAGTTTCGCCTTAATGGTGAAAAATGAAAGATGGTGAACACCAAAAAATTATATCGTTGAACAATCCATAAAACCAAGTTATATTGGTAAATTTGTTTGTATTTTGACGTATTTTGTAAAATCAGATTTCAAAGAAATATTCCGTTGATAAACTTAAACTGTTACGTTACGTTTGAAAGCTTAAGAAAAACGTTGTGTTTTCTTAAAAACAATTTTGATTGTTTGAAAGCGAAAGTTTGAAGTGCGCAAAAAATTAATTAAATCAGCAAATCATTTTTTACAAGTTTATTTCCCTATTTTATGGAAACGAGTGCACGTTGAAAAAACCAAAATTAAAGTTTAGATCATTTAACAAATTGGTTATTTTTTACACAAACTACGTAAATCCAAGAGAATCGAAGACAAAAATTTAAAAATATAACAAAGGTGTATTTGACCCTTGCGACCAAAAGTTTCGTTTAACGCAAAATAAGATACGGCAGGTCATTTATTAAATTTTCTATAAATAGGCGTTATTTAAAGTGCAGTATCGAAGCTCTTGATCCATAGAAGTCCATTAAAGTATGTTGATGTTGAATTACAAAATTCAAAAACAATTTATACGGATTGTATGAGCGGCAACCAGCAAAATATTTATTTAAAAATTTAAATTAAAATAAAAAACCGATGGTCAAAAATAATAGCGACAAAAAATAGACATTGCTAAGAATAACTATGACTTTTAATAAATTTTAAACCTAGTTAAAAATGATGCGATACAATAATTTAATAATATGCAAAAAAATACATAAAATGTTCAATAGTGCGTAGTCACGATTTTTTCAAACTAACGAATGCACTGTCCCATTATGTGAGCTTAACATGAATATTATTTTAAATACTCAGGAAATGACTTTGTACATTCGACAGGTCCATTTCAAAAACAAAAACAAAATGCATTCGACATGATTGCAGAAACCGAGGCCATATATCAATCAAGATAAATAAGATAATCAAGATAAAATCAATCAAGACAAATAAATCAAAATTGATAAAGGTGGTAAAAAATGTGGTAAAGAAAAAATTAGCAGTAAAAATTGTTTTTTCTGTTGTTTTAATTTCTTTTTTTTATTGTTGTTTTAAATTTCTGTTGTTTTAAAGTTTTAATTGTTTTTTCTGTTGTTTTAATTTCTTTTTTTTTATTGTTGTTTTAAATTTCTGTTGTTTTAAAGTTTTAATTGTTTTTTCTGTTGTTTTAATTTCTGAACTGCCACATATCAAAAGTAATCGTTTACTGTGTCAAAAAATGACAAATTTGTGTTAAGAAATTCATATAACCAAAGGGGCAAGTAATTAGAGTAATGTAACAGAATTATTTTCCGGAGTTATTTATTGGATGAACGCTGCTTGGATCAAAAATATACATTTAAGTTAAACTTTTAATTTTTCTTTCAAAAACATGCAACATGAATTATTAGTTTAATGGTTCTCTATCTGAGAAAGGCTTTAAAACAGAAAAGAAATCATATCACTGCCCCTAATTTAATTTTAAAAAATCTACACCATTTCCAAATTCTAGTCTTTCTTCAAAAGTCTTTTTAAACAACAAAAAAAGCAGAAGTCTTAATTCCAAAAGAATTTCTGAAAAATTGTGAAAATGCCAAATTAATGCATTTTTACGGGCTAATAATAACGACGAAACAATGTGCGAGTTACAGTCCAGTTGCCTATATTTACCTGCATGAATTTGCCGAACATTTTCGTCGTGGGAACTTTAGTGAGTTTCCCAAAAATTAAATGAATTTGAATGAATTGAACAATTGCGTAACAGGCATTTCTTTTGCCTGTTATTTTACATTTCTTCGAATTTTTATTCAATATTCAATCAATAGTTGTGAAATTTTGAAAATGTTAGCAGAAGCTCTGGAACCAAAAAAACAACGAAATTTAACATTTACCATTCCTCAGCGATCTAAGTGATACATTGACGTTGACGTCACATATTTTTGTTGATTCTGTTCTGTAGAATTATATAAAATTTCTTAAAGTTAAATCTTCAATATTCAGTAATGTTTATTTGCAACAGCGTTCCTTTTTTTATTTGCATGAATACATCAATTTGCAATAACAACAATATTTTTGTGCATCTGCTACTCAAACATGGATTTTTTTTCAAGCGATCTAACACTCCTTGCCTTGTTGACTACTTTGAATTGATCAGAGTTTTGAGAGCTTCTGAAAATGATTTAAACAAATTCAGGACTATCATTCCAAAAAAAACTAAAACAAGGAAATTACTGTTTTTTTAAATAGTAAAAATAGGCACTTCTGCAAAGCAGGTTAAGGCGACGAAGCATAACACGAAAAGTTTGTAACACAAAAGACTGCAAACATCGGGTCTTGAGTGGAGAAATTGCAACACAACATCGATGAAATTCTCAAAAAAAAAAACTCCACAAAAACAAGGAAATTGCTATTTTTAAATAGTAAATAGTAATTTAAGTAGTAACGGTTTTATAAAAAAAACAAAAATTTAGCTATGCAGGTTCAATCAAAAATGTTAGTTAATTTTTCTCAATTGTGTGCCTACATGGTAACAAAAATAGTTATTTATCATTCATTCATGGACATTGAAAACAGTGGATTTAACGACCATCAGAGAAGCAAATGTGGTGAAAAACCAAAAAATAATTCAAAGCCAATCGATCAACTTTTGATTATTGTGACTTTCGCTGAGGTGAATTGAGACAAATGTAAGAATGCAAAACTTTATTAAAAATTAAGATTTAGAAAATTGTTTGCTTAGATAATTAATTTATAATTTATCGGTTATGACTACGACCTGAATCAAAA
>MQUG01000939.1:0-42921 GCA_007213375.1 Steinernema feltiae | reverse complement strand
AATAGTCAGTTTCGGCAACAAAGCGTCAAAGTACTACCCCGCGTACAACCGATATCCGACCGCACATGAATATCGCGCCAAGACCAGTGATTTTCTAGGAATTGTTAGCGGTCTCCACTTAAGTTTTATAGCTCAAGACTGAGCTTTCCTACAAGAATTTTGAATTAATCTTGGTGGAAAGGGTAGAAAATGGAGAGATAGACGAAATTTCAGAAAAATCAAGGACTTTTTGGAGCGATGTCCGGGTCTCTTTAACCTATCGAGAGACGATCAGGCTTGCAAACTGCTTCTACTGTATTGGCAACAGAGGCGCTATTTTGAGATCTTTCTGGTTGCATTCAAAGTTCATATTGGGGTCTTGAGGTCTCTCCTAACCCTCAGGGGGGTTGAAACGGAGAATACTGGTCTACATTTGATGCCTCATCAAACTCAGTATTTCCGTTTTTTCACTTCTGTTCTACCAAAAGCCGATGATGTTGCTTGAGACAAAAAACGACGCGACAAAGCAGATTAAACTCAAAACTTCCCACAATCCTCACCTTACTCCTCCGTCCCACGGTCGGAGTTCTCGTTTCAAACGTCATAAACAGCACAGCGCGCGGCTCCGATCGCGGCTGGGTTTAAGCAAAGAAACATTCGAAAGCCGAACAAGAAGCGAAGAACCAAAGAACTTAGCGGCGACTTGGTGCCGCTAAGTGCATGCAAGAATTGTTTAAACAAACGCTTCGCGCGCAAATCCTCGTTTGCAGCGAGCGAAGAGCGACAGCTGCTGTCAGTTGGTACGGGGTTGAATTTTGCGCTCATGCATTTGTAAATGGAAAGTGAGTTACGCGTCAAAGGTCAATTCGAGTAAGTTTGACACTCGAATGTGTCAATCAACAGGCGGAGGAGGAGGACGTACGTTCTGGGAAAAGGCTAAAGGAAGTGAGGCTCGTATTTGAGCGTAAGAAGCACGATTTTTGTGCTTATTTGAAGACAAAGACCAATGGGCGCGGTAAAAGGGAAGAAAAGGGTTACATAAACATGTCTTTTTAGGGTTATGTCGGAGTTTTGATCCTTTATGTGTGTTTTTTACTTTAGAATTACCGTAGTAACGGCCAGAATTGAACCAAAACAGCGAATTGCAAACGACTAAATCGTCGATTTGAACTGAAAACCTGACGATTTAGACTAGATTCATAGATTAAAGCACAAAACGCTTGGTTTACGGTTCTAGCAAAGTAGAAGGCGGAACTCGCGTTACTGACAGCGCAGTTGATGCGCCAGACCAGTGCTGACAGGAAAGCAATGCTCGATAGCAATGCCACGCAGCATTGCTTTCCTACAACTGAACCCTATTTAACTACCCACTTTCACCATTTCAAGCACCATCAAGCATTCATCATGTCTTACTGCTACGACCACCAGGACGCCATCGAAGACCTCAGCAGCCCTTGCCTCAGCCTCGTGGTCAACACCCTAATCCACACCTTCAACAACCTCCTGCTCAACATCAACGTCTCTTCAAACGAAAGCGCCTTCCTGGATCGTCTCAGGACCATCGCGACCACCCGGGAAATCAGCGAAGTAGAAGAGCATCTCGTTTGGAAATTCGCCGCGTTTTTCGTGAAACTCTACGAGATCGCCGACCTCGATTCGGAGTTCTTCAACGAAGCGGTCTTTAGTCGGTTGGATGCGGTTGATCGCCTGTTCACCGACCACGAAGCTGTTGTTGAAACAGTGCAAACTGGCTTGAATAGTTCTCCTTTGTTGTAATAAAAACTTGAAAACTCGTGTCCACATTCCTTAACAAATCTCCTTCTCGATCTTTGTTGTTTGGGCCGTTTAACCAAGGACACCGTTTCGAACTACCTCGTTTGAATCTGAACTTGGCGTCCAATAAGATGATAGCGCTGCTGTCAGCCCAAACCAACTCGTAAAACACAGATTGACACCCTAGTCGCAATCCCGCACGGCTGCGGTCGTCATAACCGCAAAACAGTCGCGTTTCCACCGTTAAATCGTAGGACTTAGATATAGAAACACGTTACAAAGCCGCCTTCCACGATCTGCAAGCCCACTTTGAGCAGCTTATCTTCGCGCACATCACTGTGACGTCACTGCGCGGCTCTCGTGCCGATTACAACGCGAAATTCGCTATTCTGGAAGTGAAGATAAGTGTAGATGGCCACTTTTTGATCTTTTTTGCGTCGCATTTAATATTAAAAGAGTGAAACTTGGTCGTTGCGGAGTCGACTACGCAGATGACACAGAGACCTGCACTGGCGGAGACCAAAAACCGACCAAAATCGTCAAAAAAACCACGTTTAATCAAAGCCAAAGTGGTGAACGTAATCACGATGATGACAGCGGTGGAATGCGCAACAGCCCTAAAATCGATTTGACCGCGCTTTAATCCGCCTAATATTCCCAGATGAGAGAGGAGGGGCTGATTGTGAGCGCGGAGGGTTGAAGCGTCGAAAGATGTCGTTTTCTTATCACCAAAAGAGTGAAAGTTCACGCTCCCCGGAGAGAGAGGACGGCGCCATTTGGTGTTGGAGAAGCGCTGATCTGGGCGAGCGGCGAAGCGCTACCGTGAGCAGGCAATCCGCGGATCTATTCATTGCGTAGATTGAAGTGTTCCGATGTGTTGGTGTGTGTGGAACAACGCCCACAACTGGGTCATTTGCAAAATTAGCCCCAGACAGCAAAAGCAATCCAGATTGTTGGTCTGATTGATTGTTGAAACGTTTTTGGTTGTTCTCTGACCGCTTCGGGACGTCAAAACAAGAACTGAGAGTCAAATAGGAGAGATTGACGAGAAAGGGGAGACGTTTCGTTTCACTCTGTCTTCACTTTTCGAGCGTGCAACATTCCGCTGAAATTCGTCTCGCGAGGGCAAGATCGGAAATCGCAACAAAAGACTGTAGAAATGAAGGGTGCTTCGTCCGTTCCCGATTTGAGCTGCTGAAAGAACGCGACGGTTGGGACAATGCAAACTGGGAAAATTCGCGTTGAACTTTGCGTTTCGATTGAAACTAACGAAGAGCGTGTTAGAGCGTCCGAAGGCCTCTGTGAATTCTGTGAATTTGGTTCAGTTTTGATGGTATTTTTACTTTTTTAGTTGCAATTCGATGCGCCAGTGCAATTTTTCACACGTCGAACAACGCGAAATGTAACAGAGTACAACTGTCGAGCAGTAGTGGTGGTCTCGCAGGGAAATTGTACAATTCAATTTTTGCGGGAAAGTGTCTGGAGCTCCTTTCGCTCGGACCGCCATCTGTTTTCACTGGCCGTGCAATATTCCGCAACTTTTCGCGCTTCTACAACGTTCTATTTACACCCCGTTTTCTATTTAGTCTAGCGCTTCGCCAGGATGCCTAGTCGAACGGTGAAGCTAGCGAACTGGGCGCCACGTGTAAGTGACACCTGAATGCGCTGTCCACACATGACGCTCTCCATTGCAGGTGAAACCGGGCAGAGAATTCGCATTTTCTCTGCAAGGATTGCGCTGCAACGTGGCCACAGGGAAGCCAGAGTCGTTGAAGACCTATGAGAGTCGGAAGATTGTCGAGCGGGTTGACGCTCGAACGCTCCGATCCGCAAATGGCACGACTTTCCGGCTTGTTGGACCGATGAATACTCAAATTTGGCTATCTTTGGGTAAGGCGGCCGCGTTCTAAGCTCCCTAGATCTCACAGAACTGATTTAGATTTTCCACAAGCTGCAGTCGAAGCGTTCGATAAGGCAAACGGATTCCCGGAGGATTACGAGGCGTTTTTGCGCGAAATTCACAGAAATATGTATGCTTAAAATTTACGATTTTACGTCTATTTGGATTGATGCATTTAGGATGAACCATCCTGACGAATACGGAAGCTGCTACGGTGATTCAGAGCCGGAGAACGCAATTGCAGCTCGATCAAGTAAGAATCGACGTCCAATCGAAGCTACAAGACTCGTGGACTATTCCCTATCGACCGTCGGAACGTTGACTCCAGCTCGCCTTCGTCGGGGATCGAAGAACTTCTCCGCTGGCCAAATGCTCGAATTAGATGATTCATCGAGACCTCGTCGGCTTGTCGATTACTCGCTGTCCACCGTTGCATCTGGAATTCAAACTCCTCCCCGTTATGATCATCGACATCTCTCATCGGCGCAAATTCTCGACATTACTGAAAGTCCGGTCAGCCAGCCAAAGAGAAATGGAAGACGGCAGAGAAATGATCCTATTTTCACAAGCGCTGACGGCGAAAATACCGAGAACAGCCGGTAAGATTACTTTAAAAACAGTAAGTTGGTCATTATTTTGCTTTAAAGGAATTATCGCCGCACCGCTGAGGCCGCCTCTGACACTGTGGTTGGACAGTGGATTCAGGACAATATGTAAGTTTTCGCTTTGAAATAACAAGGACGTATTCAACGCATTTAAGGATCAGGAGCGACTCGCATCCTGTCATTCATGAAATAGAGGAGACTCCCCTACTAGCAGTCACTCCAAGACGCTCTGGGCGCATCGCAGCAAAGACGCCAACTCATTCCGAGGGGCCCAAACCCAAACGCGCTCGTAAAAGCCGTCAACTGGCTATCGAAGCAGCGCCGGCTCTTGAACCCACGGTGGTCAATAAGCGTTCGCTTGCTGTTCCCATCATTGAAAGTGCTCCTGAGAGTTTGGCTGATGCACCCATCGTTCTGCATGATTGGTCTATTCAAATCCGCATTGCCGATTATGATCCTAGTGTCTCTCCTTTCGAAGAGTTTGCGATCATCTTGAGGGGCCAACGCAGGTATGCATTTGTGGACTTGCTTAACTGTCTAATGCTCTAATATAGCGATACGAACGAATATTGGATGACGTCGCCAATTCAGCAAGTTTTTAAACGATACCAGTTCAAGACAGCCGAGTACATGTACACGCTTGAAGGAAATATCGATGTTGCCACAATGACGGAAATGGGTTTGTTTCCATGCCTTGTTGCCATGGTTTTATTCCTCCATTTTCTTAGGTTTCCCAAAAGATTTCATAGCGAAGATCGCAAAGGGATTTCCAAGAAATTGGCTTGAACTATTTGCAGAATTCTACTCTTCTGTGTAAGTAGAAATCAGTTAAGTGCGCTGTGACATCTTACAGTTTTTTTTCAGTCGCGACAAAGCAGAGGAACACCGCCGTGCCCGTGCTCAAAACGCCCAAGATTCCGATGCTCTGAGTACTATGACAAACGACGAGAATGAAGAGGAAGAGATTGATCATCCAGTCCGGATCAAGAAGACGACCATGGCGAAACCACCAGCAACGATGAAAGGAAGCAAGCGTAAAGAGTATTTATCAGTGAGCCAAGGCAACCGGGCCGCTCCCGCTCCTGGTCGCAAAAGGGCCACGGCTGCACATTGAAGCTCATATTTTGTTATTCTGACATTTTTACAACACTTTTGTTCTAACTTATCGCGATAAAAAACGGATGATGGAGTTGTCAGTGGGCAGAATGAAGTGATTGTTTCCAGATCGCCCGAGTTGTTGTCGAAGGAAGCGCTCCTCCAGCGGACTGAAGGGCTTAAATAGAAACGCTTGACGGAGGTCATTCTGCACGGATTAGAGCGCCTCGACCTCGATGTGTTCCAACTATTCCTGCAGAGGGCGGCTGATCCATCGTTCAAAGGCCAGATTGACAGCAAAATAGTTGTTTTCGGGAAAGAAGATTTCGAGAGCGTTTGCACGGATTTTGAGCGCCCAGAACAGCGAGAGGGGCGCCACCCAACCTGATTGCGTCCGATTCGTGCGGTTGTTAATTGTAGGGTTATTTCGCTTGGATATGTTAATCTGCCACATTAGATGCTTGACAATTACAGTTGTAGCGTTAGATTTTACTCCAAAATGAACCTACACTACCGCATCCTCGTTCAAAAGCGAATTTCCACACAATTCTTCGTGGTTTGTCGCGTATTTCGAATTCAGTGGCGCCCCAGTGAACGATCATCGTCGTCCTCGAGCATCTCCGCGCGCCCTTCCCCTTCCGTGATTTGATATCATTGTGTCGAGCTAGTGATTTCAACAATCAGGATATCCAAATAAATGCCTCAAATGAAGATTCGGCGCTACAAGCGGGAGCAGAACAGAGATACGCACATGAATTACGCGCGTTAGACGCGCAGAGCAGGCGAACTTGACTGCTGTGTCATGTTTCCTAGTCAGTTGAATGACTCAGTCAGTCCCACAACGATCCGCGAAAGTCTCGTCACCTCGCTCGCTCGCTTGCCTACGAAAATGGAAAATTCGAGAATCGAAATTTATTTCAGTTTTGATGCGTGGATGCGTGTATAGAAATGTCCGTTCGAGTCGAAATTGCTGGCGATTCCTTTTCATTCGTTCAATTTTCATTTGCCATTTTCCCCTACCAGTCAGTCACTTATGTGTCTCTGATCGAATATGTGACAACTAGATTTGCTATATTTAGCGCGTGCTACTTCCGTTTTTTCGCTCACCGAACGCATGTTGTTTCATTTTCGCGCATTTTGCCTGCAAACTAACCTTTCGCGCTTCGTTAATTATTGTGCATTGCAATTGTGACGACACGCTGTGACTATCGCTCTCGTGACTAGCGATATCGAATCCATCGTGCAGCGCGAATATCTCATATGTGCCCGGGCTGTACAAAATATTTGATGCAATTCTCGTGAACGCTGCCGACAGCAAGCCGAGAGATTTAAAGATTTTCAATTTTCGTTTTTGGCGCGTTTTCATTTCGAATTTCGGCGGGAAATCGAAGCTATCAATGTTTGAACCATTCTGTCCGATCTTAACTTCTGTGTTCTCTGTTCTCTATAACTCCTGTGCTAAATTGTTTTTTTTTTTGCAGGTTTGCTCAAGATGGCATCCATCGAGCAGATCTACCAAAAGAAAACACAACTCGAGCATATTCTGCTTCGTCCGGACACCTACGTTGGATCAGTGGAGTACACTGACAGAGAGGTTTGCTTACAGTCCATAGTTTTCCATCTAACTGCTTCATCTTTAGCTGCAATGGGTGTATGACGCTGAACAGGATACCATCGTGCAGCGCGAAATCTCGTATGTGCCCGGGTTGTACAAAATCTTTGATGAAATTCTCGTGAACGCTGCCGACAACAAGCAGAGAGATCCGAAGATGAACACAATGAGGATCAACATTGACAAGTAAGTTCTATGGTGTTAAAGGTTGGTTTAAAACACTATTCTAGAGAGAACAACGAAATCTCCGTGTACAATAACGGTCGCGGAATTCCCGTTGTCATGCACAAACATGAAAAGCTTTACGTACCCGAACTCATTTTCGGAACGCTTCTCACTTCCTCGAACTACAATGATGGAGAGAAGAAGGTCACAGGTGAGTGCTGCTGTCCTCGCCGTAATCCCAAACGTGGTTCTAGGCGGAAGAAACGGATTCGGCGCAAAACTGTGCAACATTTTCAGTACAAAATTCACTCTGGAAACGTCGACCAAAGAGTACGGAAAGAAGTTCAAGCAGACTTGGGTCAACAACATGACCAAGGAAAGCGACTGTGAAATCTCCAAATCGTCTGGCGAAGACTTTACGAAGATCACTTTCACTCCCGATTTGGCTAAATTCAAGATGACCTGTTTGGACGACGACATCATTGCTCTGATGTGCCGGCGAGCCTACGACGTTGCCGGATCGTCTCGAGGAGTGAATGTGTACCTGAATGGGAAAGCAGTTCCGGTGAAAGGGTTCAAACAGTACGTGGAATTCTACATGAAGAGTGCGGCTGACGGCGACGAAACTCCGAAACTGGTACACGAATTGTGCAGCGACCGCTGGGAGGTCGCGCTTGCAATGAGCGACAAAGGATTCCAGCAAGTCTCGTTTGCGAACAGCATCGCGACCACGAAGGGAGGTCGTCACGTCGACCATGTTACCGACCAGATTGTCGCGAATATCATCGAAGTCGTCAAGAAGAAAACCGCCAAAGGAGGTTTCAAAGTGAAACCTTTTCAAATCAAGAACCACATGTGGGTGTTTGTGAACGCGTTGATCGAGAATCCGACGTTCGACTCGCAAACCAAGGAAACGATGACGCTCCAATCGAAGAGTTTCGGCTCCACGTGCAAACTTAGCGATAAGTTCTTCAGCGCGGCCGCGAAGTGCGGAATCGTCGAAAGTGTCATCTCTTGGGTGAACTTCAAGCAGCTGGAACAACAAGACAAGAAATGCAGCTCAAAGAAGACTTCGAAACTGAAGGGAATTCCGAAACTGGACGACGCCAACGATGCCGGAACGCGCAATTCTCATTTGTGCACCCTAATTCTGACCGAGGGAGATTCAGCCAAAACACTTGCGGTTTCGGGACTCGGCGTTGTGGGACGCGACCGTTACGGAGTGTTCCCTATGCGTGGTAAAATGTTGAACGTTCGTGAAGCGAGCATCAAGCAGGTAAAGATAGATTTGAAGTTTTAGAATAGAAAATAACGTGTCGACTGATTCTAGATCAGCGACAATGTCGAAGTCAATGCGCTCTTAAAGATCATCGGATTGCAATACAAACTGAAGTACGAGTCCGATGAAGAAGTGAAGACTTTGAGATATGGAAAAATCATGATTATGGCCGATCAGGATCAGGACGGTTCCCACATCAAAGGTCTTGTCATCAATTTCATTCACAATAAGTGGCCTGCGCTTATCCGGCGAAATTTCATCGAAGAATTCATCACTCCCATCATCAAGGTTTGCTAGCGAAATATCACATTGTGCTTAGGGTTCTTCTTCAGGCCACGAAAGGAAGAGAAGAATTAAGCTTTTTCAGTATCCCAGAGTATGTCGAGTTTCGCAATAATACCGACAACTGGCAGACTTACCGTATTAAGTACTACAAGGGTACGAACTTTGAACCTTTCCGTTCTGCACCACTATGCAATTCACGATCTTAGGTTTGGGAACGTCTACTTCCAAAGAAGCGAAGGAATATTTCTCTGACATGGTTCGACACCGCATCAAATTTGAGTACAGTGGCCCCGGTGACGACGATGCTGTCGACCTTGCATTCAGCAAGAAGAAGATAGAAGAGCGTAAGGTTTGGCTGACTCGATGGATGGAGATCAGAAAGGAACGGCGTGAACAAGGTCTCACTGAAGACTACCTCTACGACAAACATACTCGCGCGGTTACCTTCACCGATTTCATCAACAAAGAACTGATTCTGTTCTCCAACACTGACAACGAACGATCGATTCCCAGTCTTGTAGATGGTTTGAAACCTGGCCAAAGAAAGGTAGATAAGACCGCATCTTCGGCGGTCTATTAACATGTTTGCTTTAGGTTATGTTCACATGCTTCAAACGTGCAGACAAGAAAGAGGTGAAAGTTGCGCAGCTTGCTGGCGCCGTGGGTGAAATGTCCGCCTATCATCACGGAGAACAGTCGCTGATGATGACCATCGTCAATCTTGCCCAGGATTATGTGGGATCAAACAACATTAACCTCCTTTTGCCTATCGGTCAGTTCGGAACTCGTCTTCAGGGAGGAAAAGACTCCGCTAGCCCTCGTTACATCTTTACGCAAGTCAAGTGAGTTTACTGTTACTGCCACAGTGCTTTCATTCTTGCTTAACTGCAGTCCTGTGACAAAAGCTCTTTTTCCATCGCCTGACGAGAATGTTCTTCGCTTTTTGTACGAAGAAAATCAGCGAATCGAGCCTGAATGGTAGGAGCGCCAAGTTTTCGTTTAATTTTGATGAATTATTAGGTACTGCCCGATCATTCCGACTATTTTGGTAAACGGTGCTGAAGGAATCGGAACTGGATGGTCCACAAAGGTTCCGAACTTCAACCCTCGCGAAATCGTCGAAAACATGCGGCGTCTTATCCGAGGAGAGGAGATGAAATCGATGGTAGACCACGACGGATGCCTGACGTTCACTAAAAACGCTTTCAGGTTCCATGGTACAAACACTTCCGAGGCACAATCACTCAGTTGGATGAGCAGCGCTATGTCAGCAGTGGAGAAATCGCCGTGATCGACAGCGAAACCATCGAAATCACTGAACTTCCGGTTAAGACCTGGACTCAAAACTATAAGGAATCAGTTCTTGAGCCAATGATGGAAAACACGGACAAATCTCCACAAATAATCACGGATTTCAAAGAGTACCACACTGACCAGACGGTTAAGTTTGTTATAAAAATGACTCCAAACAAACTCCACGAAGCCGAGACGGAAGGACTTCACAAGGTGTTCAAACTCCAAACCGTTATCCACACCACTTCAATGGTTCTCTTTGACGCGTCCGGCTGTCTTCGCAAATTCAACTCGCCCGCTGAAATCTGCCTAGACTTCTTTGCGACGCGCAAGAACGTGTACATTCAACGGAAGGCGTTCTTGGAGGGCATGCTTCGTGCGCAAAGTCGACGTCTTTCTAACCAAGCCCGATTCATCATGGCGAAGATTAACGGAGAAATAGTGATGGAGAACAAACGGAAAGCAACAATTGTTGAGCAACTCGTGAAGCACAAGTTCGACGCCGATCCGGTGAAGAAGTGGAAAGAGGAACAAAAGAAGAAGGAGTTGGAAATGAACGGAGAGGTCGGAGTTGAGGAGAATGAGGTTGGCTTAATGTGGTTTACAATTGTGAATCAACCATTACTTCCAGGAAGGAGAAGAGGAGGAGGCTGACCAAGTGGATACCAAACTCTCTGACTACGACTATCTCGTCGGAATGGCGATGATAAAGCTGTCCGAAGAAGAGAAGGACAAACTCTTGAGGGAGAGTGAAGAGAAACTTGAAGAAGTGCGCATCCTTGAAGCAAAGACCTGGGATGACTTATGGCATGCAGACATCGATCACTTCCTCGAAGAGCTTGACAAACAGGAGAAGAAGGAAAAGAGTGACATCGACGCTTCACTAAAGAACGCAGAAAAGAGGCCTGTAAAGGAGAAGAAAGTGGGTGGTAGAGCTCCTAAAGCAGCTAAGATGGGCATGGCTGTAAGTGTAGTTCTTTGTTCGGAGAAAACGGAAAATACATTTAGGAAATTTACCCTAATCCTGATGGAGTTCGCGTTGCGCCGACGATGGATGCGATGAAGGAGAAGTACGAACAGAAGCCAAAACGCGAGAAGAAGGTGAAGGAGGAAGGAGCCGCACCAAAGCGTCCTCGTGTGAAGAAGGAGGAGACCGACACTAAGCAGAAGGTAAGCTTATCTTAGACCACTGTTGTGGATCTTTTTTATTTTTCGAAATTGGATTCGTTTTTCTCCAAAGTGGATCGAGCTGAGGAGGTTGGTTTGGTCTTAGTAGTATAGCTGACGTGGGTTTTTTCAGACTGCTAAGAAGCCTGCTGCCAAGAAGAAGACGATTGATTCTAGCGATGAGGAATCCGACGCGATTGAACTCAGCGATGAAAGCGACAGCAGCGAACCCAAGCCGAAGAAGACGAAGGCCCCTCCCGCTAAGAAAGAGCCGACCACCGCTGCCACCAAGAAAGAGCCGACCACCGCTGCCACCAAGAAAGAGCCAACCGCTCGCTCGAAGAAAGAGCCAAAGGAGGCGAAACCTATGGCCCCATCGAAAAGAAAGGCATGGATTTTTATCAATGGTTATGGTGCTATTCCAAGATTTAGAACGACGCACCTGCGAAGGCTCCCGCGAAGAAAGCCAAGAAGATTGAGAGCGAGGATGACGATGATGATGATATCATGATGGTTGAAGACGTACCCACGACTTCACGCAGACCCGCGAGCCGTGTTCGGGCGGCGGCAGCCAAGACTAAGATCATCGCGGACATGTTTGTTAGCGACGATGAGGATGAAGAATTCGTGTTTGGCGCAAAGGGGAAGGGCAGCAAGCAGAAGGTTATTGAAAGCGACGACGAGAGTGACTACGAGATGTCCGACTAATATTTAATTATTATTATTATACTGTGTTTTGATCTCGAAGTAAATCGATTTTATCTTCTTGTTTTTTTTGTGTGACTTCTTTATGTCAAAGCTCTGCTTCCATGACTTTAGTTTCGCATCGCTTTGAACTCCATTTAAGCGCGAATTCCGCCCTACCGACATCATCACCAGCAACGGAATCGATCATGTCGACCTTCAACGTCTCCGAAGTGCGTTTCGGTCTCTCGTCGCAGAAACTCGAGAACAAAGTCGCCGCGCTCCTGCAACTCGAAGCGCGGATTCCGGCGCTCCTCATCGACGGAAACGTCTTCTTCGACCGCCTGCGCGAATCGGAGCATTCTACCGTAATCAGGCGGATGGTGGACGCCGCCGCCAGCCACCTCCTCCACTCGCTTCCGCTCGGGACGCCGATGACCGAAGGACGCGTGGAGGTGCTCGCCGGGTACTTTAACGCGCTCAGCCACTCGCTGAAGCTGGCGCCGCAGCCGAGGGACCTCGGTTGCAGCGGAAGATCGCGGCGCTTCTGGCGGAGAACGCGCAGCTGGCGGCGGAGGTGCGGGAGGCGATGGAGCGCTACGAGGAGGCGTGCGAGGGGTCGCGAAGGGGCGACGAGTTGCGGCGCCAAGTCACGAAGATGAACCGGCGGATCCGCGCTCTGAAGGCGGAAATCGCCGAGCAGAAGGCGAGGAACGGCGCGTTGTGAGCGGGGACGATGTGTGTGGTCGATGTTTGTGGTTTTAATAAAGATTTCAAGTAATTCACTCAATTAGTCAATTAATGATAAAACGAATTCAAGCAAATACAGTAGCACTATGATATAACGGTTCCGGTTAAGCTGTCTTGACCTTTCTGCTGGTCAATTTAGCCAAACTTCTCACTGCAAAATAGAGAATCGTGACCGGGAACACGATCGAAAGGATCAAAAGAGGAATCAAGATGTCGAGCATGTAGTACTGTACAAAGGAGACCTGAGGCATACGGTACTCGGGAAGGTAGCCGAATTCGGCGGCGAATCTGACGTGTTTGATGAGTTGGTCGCGTTGATCACGCGGGCGTTTCGCCATCATCCTCGACAGTCGAGTCGCGTTGTTGCGGTAGCTGGAAGCGGGTTACTGTAGGCTTTGTATTCAGGGAGGGTATTCTTACCTCGGATTCTCGAGTGCTTCCTTGATTTTCGCTTCAAACTGATCGGCATCGTACAAGCAGCTCTTGTCGATGACGCTTCGTCGTTCCGAGACGCTTCACCATCTCGGAATTCCGCATTTGGTCTCCGAACAGCGGAATCGTAGCCAGCGGCACTCCTCTGGTCGACGTTTCGAGGATGGAGTTCATTCCCGCGTGGCTGATGAAGAGTTTGAGGTTCGGGTGCGCGAGGAGATCGTTCTGCGGGACCCACTTGTTGGTGACGACGTTGGCGACGCCCTCGGCCACGCGGTCCTCGTCCTTCTCGTATTTCCAGATGAAAGTGACGTCCGGGAAGCGCGCAAACGTCTCCAACACCGCCTTCTTCATCTCCGCGGGCATCGTGTAGCTCTGCGCCACCGATCCAAAGGACATGAGCACCGTCGCTGGCCTCTTCTTCATCACTCCCTCCCAGTAGGCGTCCAGAGGCTTCGGTTTCGGTACCGTAATCCCGCCGATATTGACGATTCGCTCGGTTGACGGTCTCGGAAAGTCGATCAGAGAGTCAGCGTTGGTGATCACAAAGCTCGCTCGGGCCATTTTCTCGTCGAAATCGATTTTCCTGCCCAGGACCTTCTCTACGACTGCTTCCTCGGCGTCTCGCACAGATTCGACCCACCATTTCGAGAAGACATTCTTTATAAGATTCACCGTTCTGTCCACGTAGCCCATTTGGTTGGAAACGCCACTGAATAAGCCTAAAATTGAACGAATTCAGGCGCGAATTCCTCACAAATGCTGCTACCTGGAACGATCGCAGGGAGATTTGGAGCCCCAAAAATGTCGGCGGTCTTCTCCCACAGCAATCCAGCGTTGATCAGGATGTGCTTTTCGATTCCAATCTCATCGAATAGTCCTAAAAACGGCACGTGTAGCAGAGAAGAGGTCTGCTGGACACACCCATCGCGCACTGATCAAAAACTTCGCTGATTCCGAGGTCGAATTTCTCGTCTTTCAATTGCTTCAGCAGCTCTGTTTGACTCAAAGTATCTGCAAAAAACGATGATCAATACGCAGTAGGGCGCGCTACAGTAACCCACATTCACACTGAAACGCGAGAGTCTCCTTGATCTTCTCCATGAGCGCCTTTTCCGAAAGCGGATTCGCGTGTTGCGTCGTCCACGTCTTCGCGATCGCGCTATCATCCTTGTAGAACTCCTTCATTCGCTCGTCCATCTCTACCGTAATCGTTTTTGCCAGTTTCGTGCCGTTACTCGTTATCATCGGGTTCATTTTGGGCAGCAGCGCCGTCTAAATCATAATAAAATCGTTGAAGAACAAAGTGGAGACGACCTACCACGTCCATTCCTTCCTCAACGAGAATATCGGTGAATCGTCCCATAACTGACACATGGGAGCCTCCGAATCGCGGCGAGTAGACGAGAACTTTGATGCCGCAGACGCAGGAGAGCAACGTGAGCAGAAGGAACGAACATCTTGTGGAGTACATGCCTGAGAATGAACGATTAGAATCGAAAGTGTTGCTTTTTGTCGATTGCCAGTTGTGTAGCAAGACTCGCTGATAGGGAGGGAATGAGAACACAAAATCGGAGAGCGCAGAACGATCGCTTCGTTGTATATAAAAAACATCAAAACAACGCGCTCGCGTCTAAGATTTTCAGACTTTAGACACACAACTCGGTCAGCACACAACCAGAAAAACTGCATTGCAACATTCCGCGTGTCCGAAGAACACAAAGTCAGTCGATCTGAAGTCATCAAATATTGGCACAAAAACTCAAAAAAGCAGCGAAAACGGTCGAATAAATATTGGTGGTGTTCGCGACCTCCCCCCCCATTGACGAAGAAGACCCGTTTTCGGTCAGCAGCACAAAACCTGATTACGCGCACGTGAAATCATTGCCAACTTTGGGGGGAACATTGAAACATAAAGTGCAAAACACACGATCGTCACAAACGGTTTCCGGCGCTAACATGTGGCGATCACATGCGGCGGACGATGTTTGTAGTGATTAAGTGCGGTGGAAGATGTCTGTGACGATCTTGTCTGTAATTTGTGTTTTCCCACTCACTTGTCAGTGCATCCTTCTTCATATGTCTATTGCCGGATCAAGGTAATAAAGCGATAAAACAATACTAACATTGAACTCCCAGGAACGATTCCTCCGGCGGACACAAGTTGTCCGGAAAATAGAATTGTTCGTTTGTTGGTGACAAAGCACTTTGTCGGCCTTTGGATGTGCCCGCCAATGGATTAGTGTCATCGCTGAAGTGATGCTGAGCAAAGCTGAAAGAAGAGCATGTTATCATGCAGTGATGGCAAGAGAAATGTTACCTGAACACCAGCGCAAAGGTGGAACATCGCGAGATTCAGCGCTTCACTTCCACCTCCTGAAAATCCCCGGAATTGAAAGCCTTTAACACAATTCTCCGTTCGTCCAGTTCATTCTGCAGTTTACCTCGTTGTATCCAGAAGCACACGCCAAAAAACCGAAGAAATGTGAAATCTACCAAAATTTCCGGTCCGGAAGTCAAACGTGGTTATTTTTTTGGCCTTTTTGGCATAAATCACTGCATTCTTCGACGTTTTGGGTCAAATAGACAACGCGGATCACGCTCAACACGTCAGAGGTGTCAGAAAAGGCTAAAAATTGTGTTCCTGCAACGCACATACGACGACGGCTACGTTACGCGGTCAGGAGATCACGGTTTCTGTTGTTTTTCGGCTGTTTTGACTCTAATCAGGGTGTTTGGGGTTGTTTTTCAAGTAAATCAAAGTCGCGAAAACCGCTCATAACTCGTGAAATGGCGAGTTTAGCCCACACAGATGAACAGAAAAGTTACAGCCCGGGGCGCGTCACGCTGCTGGCGCGCCAAAGACAGCTCCATGTTGAATCTCTCAAAAGCAGTGCCATAACGCCACAATCGCATTGCTTTTACCCAAAAAGCGATGCCATCGGCTGCATATAACCTCAAAACTTGACTATTTCCTACTCAAACCAAAAATGCAGACCTCCATCGTCGATTCTTCGCTCGGAGCCGCCGCCGCTCGCAGCGGATCAAAACGCAAGCTTCAGGAGAACTCCCAAACAGCCGAGGGAAAGAGAGTAAAGCTCACGCCGCCTGCTGATACCGGATACTTCCCTGTCACGCTCCACACCTTCATTGCCGGCTACTTTGTTCTTCGAAAAGCCGGTCAGGGAGCCTACGGCTCCGTCTGGATCTGCTGGGACACCGTGGAGAAGCGATTCGTCGCTGTGAAGATTAGCCGCAGCGAGACGATGTACAGGGAGGCGGCCGAGGACGAAGTGGACGTTTTCCGCTTCCTCAGCGAGCGCCGCGTCAACATGGAACACATCATCGAGTTCTACAGCAGCTTCAAACTCGAACACAACGGTCGCACGCACATTTGCTTGGTTTTCGAAGCGATGGGCGAGGATCTGAGCCAGCGACTTCAATCTACGGGCTCGTTTTCCATCGCCGACGTGCAGAACTCGACCAAAGCGGTGCTGACAGCGCTGGTGGCACTCCATCGCGTTGGCGTCGTGCACACCGACATCAAGCCGTGCAACGTGCTCGTTGGAATGAGCCGAAAAGCGGAGCTTCAGCTGGTGCTCGAGACACGAAATGCCTTGAAAGGCACTGCAAAGTACCGTGGTCACCTCAGAGACCTCATCAACTACGTTTCTGGCCTGAAATCCCGTCGCGAAACGATCAAACTGGCTGATCTAGGCAGCGCGCAGTTCCTGGACGCGCCGCACTTTGAATGGACGATCACCACGGAACCTTACCGCAGCTACGAAGCGCTGATGTGCGAAGAATGGAACGAGAAGACCGACATTTGGAGCGTCGGCTGCATGGCTTACAAGCTGGCCACCAGTGCGTATCTACTGGCGCCCTGCAACGAAAATCAGAATAAGCTGCTGCAAGGCATGATCAGTCGGCTCGGGATGCCGCCTCGTCATCTCAGGGATCACTCGAGCCGCTTTGACAAACCCGCCGTGTTCAAAATGATCACCCCGTGCGAGATCAAAGCCCGAAATCCGAGGAATTTTCACACCAAAGCGGCACAAGTGTTTGTGGAATTTTTGCGTCAAACGCTGATCTACGATCCGGAAAAGCGTCCTAGCGCGCTCAATTGCTTCGATCATCCGTTTCTTCGTGAAAAATTGTAGAAAAATTGCGAAATAAAACTTCAAACCACACACATAGAATTTGGCTTCGAAATTGGCTGGCAGGGATCGATGACCATTGGCACCATCGCTATGCTCCATAAGACTTCATTTACTATCCACAACTTCAATTAAATCACAAATCGACTCCAAACGGCAGCACTGGAGGCGGCATCTCCTTCGGCGATAGAAGCTTCAGCAACGATTCAAAGTCAGGACGCTCTTCGGGGTCCTAAATGACAATTTATGGAATGAAAAGATTGAATTTCTCTACCTGAGTGAAACAGAGCTTCATCACAGAACCCGTGACGGTGGGCGTAATGGGCGGTGGGACCATAGGGTCATTTCCAGAGAGAATCTTCGCCTTCGCCTCAACGTTGCTCTCTCCAGGGAACGGATCCGTTTTGCAGCGCGAGTAGATCTCCCAGATGAGCACTCCCAACGACCACACGTCCGATTTCGTGGAGAATTCGCCCTTCTTGAGCGTTTCCGGCGCGAGCCATTTGACCGGCATGTTCTTCAGTTTCTCGAGCTTCAGGACCTCTTTGTTCGCGACGGACAATCCAAAATCGCCGATTTTCACCTCCATGTTCTTCCCGAGAAGGCAGTTTCTCGCTGCGATGTCTCGATGGATCACCTAGAATCACGGAATTGCACAAAACAGGAATAAACCGACAATCTGACCCTTCTTCCGGCCAGATAGCACATTCCACGGCACGCATCCTTCACGTAATTGTTCAGAATCTCAATCGCGAGCTGCGGAAACTTCATCAGATGACATTTCAGCGATCCGGCCGGTGCGAGCTCGAGCACGATCATCAGCGGCTCGCATTGAGGAGCGATTCCGTACAGCCGCACAATGTTGGGATGATCGAATTTTCGGTTCAAACGCGCTTCTTTCACGAAATCGGCCTTCTGCTTCTTGTGCATCACGCCTTTGAGCGTTTTGATCGCCACGTCGACGACTTCGCCGTTGCTGCGCCGGAGTTTTCCCATGTGAACTTCGCCAAATGCGCCTCCTGAAATCGAAATTGGCGCCAATTCGTGCAATTGATCTTACCGCCAAGGCGATCGCCGACATCAATGTGGTCATGAAGGATGTAGTAGTCCGGCCGGGGCACCGGGATCAGCAGCTTCGATCCATCCGATTGGACGCAGTCCTTCGTCGAGACGAAATGCTCGATCAGCGCGGTCAGCGAGTTCTTCTTCACCTGCAACGGTCACCACAGGTCAATCCACTGACAAGGCAGGCCCTGCTTACATCTCTGATCGCCCACATGCTCGTCTTTGGCTTGTAATTCAACAGAATATGCCGCAATCTGCCAGAGTGCATGACGGAGATGGCGTAGCGGCTCTCTCCTTGCATCTCGGTCTTTCGCACGATGAACTCGCCTTCCGTCTTCACCATCTCTTCGATCTCTTCTCGTGGCATCACTCCGTGGTACCACTGGTGAATCGTCAGAATCCGCGACATTTCCTTGTCCAGCGCGTCCTCCATGGAGCTCTTCGCCGCACTCGCGCCGCCGATACTCGAGGACTTGTACGATCCAGCGGAACTCTTCTGCGTCTTGGCGGTAAGCGTCGAGTTCTTCGATGTCTTCGTCGAGATGGCCACGGACGAGAGCTTTGACTGATTTCCAGCTGGAGCGGAAGCGGACCTAAATTAGAGAAAACGGTGTTGTTGATGGAAATTTAAGGCTTACTTGGCGTTCTTGAGGAGCCGCGGCTCCGACATCAGTGCCTTCTTCTCTGCGCTTTCCGCATTATCGGATTTTTTGGGTCTGAAATCAAGTCGGAAATAAATTAAACAATGGAGAACTCACGGCATGCTGAAGCAGTTCTAATACCAAACAATCGCACGAGCCAAGGCGGTCGTAGCCGAGCAGATATGACGCGCAAAACCTCCTCGAAAGTGAAACGGACGGAGAATGAAGCGGAGAAGTCTGATGAGAACATTGCAGACTGATCTGAAACACTCAGACTGATGTTGACGTGAGACGCAGACGTTTATCGAGTGACGTGTCGTGCAATCGCCCGCTTCTGGCTAATGACGACGGGATTCACGCGCCAGAGGAAGATTAATGTTTGTCGCTCTCGAGCAGAAGATTCCACAGCGAATTGCTCAAGGCCAACTTCTCCAAGTCATGGATTGTCAGGTGATTGAGATCCCTCATTATTCCAACCCGATTATTCCAACAATTTAATGACAACTTTTTCAAAGCAAAAACAATAAAATTCACGTTTGATCATCTTCACGCCTTTTCATAGACTTCTTTTTCGAAATCAGGAGGCTAAATTAATCAAATTATTCAACGCGACTGCAATCGCACAAGATTCTTACCGTTACTCCCTCGGCAATGTTCAACATGTCACCTATTTCCCCGTGACGTTCGGCCAAAGCGCGCAATTCCTTCTTCACCTCAAAAATGTCTTCAATCGTGACCGGCCCAGATGAGCTCTCCGCCTTCATCAGAAATTCGACCTCCTGTTCATATGCGCGAAGACTTTGTTGAGTCTCAGCGACCTTCTGAAAGGAGCCTCCGACCGCCAACTCCTGCTCAGCCATCTTGAGCGTGTGCTTCAAGTAATCCGCGTAGACATCGTTGCGAATGGACATGGAATTGTTGAGTAGAAAAGTAGAAAACTTGGCCGATATCTTCTTGATCAGCTCCTCGTCATCTTTCAGCTGACCCAACTGCATTTCGTAGCTCTTGATCACGTCAGCGATGCTCAAATGTTGGGCATTCTTGTCCGCAAGTATCTTCTGGAGTTTTCTGTTCACCGCTTTTCTTTCGCTGATTTCTTGGAGATAATTGATGTGGAGGTGGTGTTCCCAGCTGCAGCCGCACTTGATGCAATTTTCCCCTGTGAATACCGCACAATTCGTCAAGGCAGAATCGGGATACTTTCCAGACGTGACTGTTTTCAACTGACAAGGATCATGACAAATGTGCTTTTAGAGCACATTGAACCGCTCAGACTTTCCATCGCCGATAGGAATCTTTTCAATACACTTTGCAGAAGCACAAACAGGCCTTGGATTCTCCAGTGGCGTAGTTTTGATATCGAATACATTCATATAAAGATGATCTTGGAGGGACTTCGTTTGATAACGTGAGCACCTCAGCTTTTCAATTTGATCCTCCAGAGAACTCTTGTTCATTCGAATCTTCTTACTTGCTGCCGCGGAAATCGGTATTCAGGATTAAGAGACGAGTCCCCGTCAACGCTTTCATCGCCGTCGTGTTGTGGAGAGGAAGATTTCGCACGTATTCAAACAGCTTCACGGTGCTTTCCCTCGAAACGTTGAAACTTCTGTCGTATTCCTTCCGCTCGTGATCCAAATTGATGCCGTTCTCCTTGAGCCACAAGTACTTGAAGGGCTCGTTGTCAAAGTAGAACATATTCTAGTCTTCGTCCAGCGTAATCTCGACATCTTGTTGACTCTTCAAGTTCTTCAAGTAATAGCAAAAGATCGGAAGCGTGTCGCCTCCTTTGTAGAACGTCGATCGCGCCTTCGTAAAGCAGAAAACGATGTTCCTTGCCGCGTCCTGGTGAAGATTCGAAAGCAGCTCGTTTATGCAGTACCGCATGGCTACGGTAATTCTTGAACCGTTTGGTGGAATGAGAATGCAGAAAGCGTTAATCTCCTCATGACGATTAATTTCTTCCAATACTTCCAAAATTTTTGCGATCTTGCTCCACTCCTCGAGAGTCACCAATGCCAGGAACGTCGATAATACGGAAGAGCTGACCGTTTGAATCGTTTTCGAATTCTAATTTGTTTTATCATTAAATGGCTAAATTGACCAGCAGAAAGGTCAAGACAGCTTAACCGGAACCGTTATATCATAGTGCTACTGTATTTGCTTAAGTTCATTTTATCATTAATTGACTAATTGAGTGAATTACTTGACGTCTTTATTAAAACCACAAACATCGACCACACACATCGTCCCCGCTCACAACGCGTCGTTCCTCGCCTTCTGCTCGGCGATTTCCGCCTTCAGAGCGCGGATCCGCCGGTTCATCTTCGTGACTTGGCGCCGCAACTCGTCGCCCCTTCGCGACCCCACGCACGCCTCCTCGTAGCGCTCCATCGCCTCCCGCACCTCCGCCGCCAGCTGCGCGTTCTCCGCCAGCAGCGCCGCAATCTTCCGCTGCAAGCCGAGGTCCCTCGGCTGCGGCGCCAGCTTCAGCGAGTGGCTGAGCGCGTTAAAGTAGCCGGCGAGCGAGCTTTGTGATCACCAACGCTGACTCTCTGATCGACTTTCCGAGACCGTCAACCGAGCAAATCGTCAATATCGGCGGGATTACGGTACCGAAACCGAAGCCTCTGGACGCCTACTGGGAGGGAGTGATGAAGAAGAGGCCAGCGACGGTGCTCATGTCCTTTGGATCGGTGGCGCAGAGCTACACGATGCCCGCGGAGATGAAGAAGGCGGTGTTGGAGACGTTCGCGCGCTTCCCGGACGTCACTTTCATCTGGAAATACGAGAAGGACGAGGACCGCGTGGCCGAGGGCGTCGCCAATGTCGTCACCAACAAGTGGGTCCCGCAGAACGATCTCCTCGCGCACCCGAACCTCAAACTCTTCATCAGCCACGCGGGAATGAACTCCATCCTCGAAACGTCGACCAGAGGAGTGCCGCTGGCTACGATTCCGCTGTTCGGAGACCAAATGCGGAATTCCGAGATGGTGAAGCGTCTCGGAACGACGAACGTCATTGACAAGAGCTGCTTGTACGATGCGGATCAGTTTGAAGCGAAAATCAAGGAAGCACTCGAGAATCCGAGGTAAGAATACCCTCCCTGAATACAAAGCCTACAGTAACCCGCTTCCAGCTACCGCAACAACGCGACTCGCCTGTCGAGGATGATGGCGAAACGCCCGCGTGATCAACGCGACCAACTCATCAAACACGTCAGATTCGCCGCCGAATTCGGCTACCTTCCCGAGTACCGTATGCCTCAGGTCTCCTTTGTACAGTACTACATGCTCGACATCTTGATTCCTCTTTTGATCCTTTCGATCTTGTTCCCGGTCATGATTCTCTATTTTGTTGTGAGAAGTTTGGCTAAATTGACCAGCAGAAAGGTCAAGACAGCTTAACCGGAACCGTTATATCATTGTGCTACTGTATTTGCTTAAGTTCGTTTTATCATTAATTGACTAATTGAGTGAATTACTTGACGTCTTTATTAAAACCACAAACATCGACCACACACATCGTCCCCGCTCACAACGCGTCGTTCCTCGCCTTCTGCTCGGCGATTTCCGCCTTCAGAGCGCGGATCCGCCGGTTCATCTTCGTGACTTGGCGCCGCAACTCGTCGCCCCTTCGCGACCCCTCGCACGCCTCCTCGTAGCGCTCCATCGCCTCCCGCACCTCCGCCGCCAGCTGCGCGTTCTCCGCCAGCAGCGCCGCAATCTTCCGCTGCAACCCGAGATCCCTCGGCTGCGGCGCCAGCTTCAGCGAGTGGCTGAGCGCGTTAAAGTACCCGGCGAGCACCTCCACGCGTCCTTCGGTCATCGGCGTCCCGAGCGGAAGCGAGTGGAGGAGGTGGCTGGCGGCGGCGTCCACCATCCGCGTGATTACGGTAGGATGCTCGGATTCGCGCAGGCGGTCGAAGAAGACGTTTCCGTCGATGAGGAGCTCCGGAATCCGCGCTTCGAGTTGCAGCAACGCGGCGACTTTGTTCTCGAGTTTCTGCGACGAGAGACCGAAATGCACTTCGGAGACGTTGAAGGTCGGCATGATCGATTCCGTTGCTGGTGATGATGTCGGTAGGGCGGAATTCGCGCTTAAATGCTGTTGAAGCGATGCGAAACTCGCTCCATGGCGTTGCTTTCAAAGATCAAACTAAAAGCATCGCTTTTGTTGCTTTCTCGTCAGGGACCACAAACATCAACAAGGCCAAAATGTTTATTTGCATTGCCGCGAACGGCATTCCACCGGCGGCTCTGTTTACAAGATAAACACCTTGAGTAGCGCGCGCTCGTTGCAGTGAAGCGTGACGCGGACGCTCTGTTTTGCATTTCACCTGTTTACTTCACACTTGACTTTTCGAATTTTGAATTTAATCGCCGGATTATTGGGTGTCAAGTTGAGAATTCGCGAGCGCCAGGAACTCGTTCAGTTTATGTATATTCATTGTCACGCTCTGATAGATTAGCGACGAAAACAGCGAAAAACGAGCGATTACATGGTTGTTTGGCGGACGCAGCGCAGAAATCAAAATTCCGGATTGCGCCTCACGGCAGATCCGAAGTTTATTAATCGCTCGCGTGCTCGGTTTTGTCATGTAATCTCGGCTGTTTTGCGGTGATGATGATGATCGATTGGTTTGCTTAGGTCGCGCTGTTGTTAGCGCCTCAGAAATGAGTCATTTGCGGTGCTTTTTGGGGCTTTTTGGTATTTCCGTACGATGATTAGACTCGGGAACGCGAGGCTGGTTATAGAAGCTCTGGTTTCCTCATATACCCTCAAAGCTAGCTTGTTCTGGTTATGTTCTGCTCCACTCTGCCAAATTCAGCGTTCTTTTGACGTTACGATTGTACTTCCTACTGTGAAAACTTAATTTTGAGGTAAAAATGAACGCTGATGTTTGTGAGCCTCCCATCTCTGCGCTGCTAGCTTGAAAATGGCTGTTTTTGCACACTTTTTTGCTTAAATAATGGTAAATACAAGGTAAATGAAGATAAATAGCGGTCAAAATCAGATTTGCCCCATTTGCTAGGAGATTTGTTGACCAAATCGGTGCAAAAACTAAATCATAAGAGCCAGAGGTTGTTTCGATTGCAGTTAAAGACACATAAATGGCAAGAAAGCGGAGATGCGGCGAGTTCTACAAAGCCTGGTAAGGAAAGCAGGCTAAACTACTAAGGCGAACAGCCTAGGCTGAGCCTACAAATGCGAAGCCTCCGCCAAAATTCAGATTATAACGCTGCTAGTGTTCTTAGATTTTCGCTTGCCATGCTTAGTACAGCGTTCAGGCTTCGCGCTAACAATAAGCTTTGCCATTTATGTGTCCTATTTGTAAACTTGGAAAAGCACAGACAAACGTTGTACGATGTCCGTGTAGCCTTAAAAGACGAAAAGATTACTTATCACTACAATCCTGTACACGTGATGTGCACTTTCCGAAACATACTAGTAATCAAAGTGTCTGGTCATCGGTGATCAAGAAGACAGCGAAATGCATTGAGATCGTTTTCGAGATCGTTTCAACAATTCAGATAATCTTGCTTGCGGGGTTCTCCGATTGCGATTAATCCCCGAAAGTGCAAATTAATAGATCATTGAATTATTTGTTTTTGACACTCATTTTGGATTTAATTTGGCGAAGCAGGTCAACTTGGTGCCGGACATCTTGGCGCCAAGAATCCTAGCAAAGGCGAACCATACCGTAACTGCCTTAGGTTTACAATTAGTCTGACTGCTTTTCTGTAGCCTAGATATTGGCTTACCAGGCTTCCTAGTGCAACTTTAAGAGGCGTTTAACTAATCACCAAAAGATCTATTTGCCAAATCTGGGAGTAATCAACTTTAACCCTGTTTTAAGGCTAAAAAATACAATTTCGGCCGCGTTTTACTTCCTTGTTACAACTGACATTTTGGTCGTCTTCGAGCTGCGCGTTCTGCAGGAGATCAAACAGCAAAAATCTACACGAATCATCTTTTTCAAAAAAAGGATACCCGATTTTATGTCCCTTCGTGTTGCAAAGAACGGAGAACCCGTTTTCAAGTGCGTTCCGATTGCATTTCAATCGAGATCGATTGAAACATTTAGAAACAGTTCGCTCTCATTCGTTGCTATTCTCAGCTTTCTGGCAGCTTTGTGCAAGAATGCGAATATTGATCTGCTCGGCTGCCTGTGCTAATCAGTGGGAGACAAAGACAATATTTGAACAGCGGCACAGCTGATCTTTGAAGATCGTCCGCTGTTTGTCCATTGTTTGTGATTTGTGACCTCAACGTTAGTCGAGTGAAGCCCTCATTAGCAATAAGTTGGAAATGAGCCATTTGGACGAATTTGGACCCAGCAAGTGTTATGAAGTAGTCATCAACAACTTTAACCCTGTTTTACGATCAGATTTAAGACTAACAATACGGTATCCGGTCGCGTTTTTGATTCTATGGGCCGATTGCTTTCTATTTTCCAATTCAACCAAGATACTCTTGCGCTCTGCGATAATCTGGGATATGAGTGGAGAGCAGAAGATACGCCTAAAGTCCTAAGATTAGCGGACGTGAGCTTCTTGAAATCGTTAAAATCCACAAATCCACATTTGCCTGAATATCAGTTGGTGCTTGTTTCAAACAGCGCTATCCTGGTTTGCTACAGTTATGCAAAGTTCGGAATTACAGAAAATGCATCAATGAAACCTTCAACGTTCACAAGACCAAGATTTCCTCATCTCCCATCGCATTTTTTTCTCGTTTTTCCATTTATAAACAGTTGATCGTTAAAAGTTAAAAGACCTCTCTTTTCAGTTCATCATTTATAAGATCTGTTTCCATTTTTCAATTAAAAAACCATCTTTGAGATGCTATAGAGCAGAAATCTAAAGCTCTTTAATAGCTGGGATAAGAGTGGAGGTCAGGAGAAACGCAAAGTCTTGCGGACGTAGAGAAGTCTTGTGGCTTAGTTAAAATTAAGAGGATTAAGAAGAGTTAAAATCAAATCCACCACTTACTAAAATTTGAAATTTCCGAAATTTCCAAACTTGACAATTCTGACTTCACGGCTCTCATTTTCCTTTCCCATTTTCGCCACTTTCGCCACATGCTATGTGCAGCAGCACAAAACGCTCCTATCACTCACGTCCGCACGTGTTATAGTGTTGCACACACAGCCATCGACCGTCCACGTCCATAATTCCAACCCCACGCTCCTTGGAATCTCGCCCCTAATCCGCATCATCGTTTTCCAATTCACGTGTTTCCGCAACGCAAAAATCGATCGATCGCTTTGTATAAATCATGTACGTCTCGGAGCGATAAGCGATGGCGATCGCGGAACGCCGTCATCAACGAGTAATAACTCTCTCTCGCTCTCGAGGCCGCCGAGAAGAAGAGCAGAAGCTGCTGACGTGAAAAGTGAAGCGATTTTTGCGCGCGCCGCGTTGCACTCTGTCGCGTGTACTTTGGTTTGCAGCGAGAGGCGGTGAATTCCCCACACGCGTGCGGATCTTCTTCGTTTATTAAAGATTAGCGCTTCTTATGGGGGTGATTGTTAATCGGCTAGTGGAACAATCAGTTGGATTGTGGCTCTAGATTGTTGGCCGGATTGAGACGCGCGTGGTGAGGGATTGAGTTGACAGTTGAGTGTTTAGGAATTTGGACTGCGCGTTGATTGCCTCTAGCGGCGCTGTAACGAGTAGTCACGTGTTCGGCTGATCTCTTTGAACTAACAGGTAGGGAGTGTCGAATCGTTGTTTCAGGATCAAATAGGCTTTTAGGACAAAATAGGTTCACAGCACTCTTTTGAGTCTCTCATAGCTGAGAAACCGTAAGCGCCAAAATCAAAGTTTTCTGTGATCCTCAATTTTGTTTTCGTTGTTGGATATGCTGTAGAGAAAGGATATACGCACAGAAGTTATGGTTTATTTTTGATTTTCGTGTTGGGAGCCTCGGAAAGCGATGGTTTGCAAATAGTAGCAAGTTGAGAATCGCTTGTAAAAAGCTGTATACTCGACTTTTTTGTAAGACAATTTGTATGCCGTTTTTTGGCTTTTTTTAGGCTTCTTAGTGCATAGAGAATGTCGAGTTACATTGGAGTTGGTCTGTTTGAAATGAGAAATGAGTTTTTTTGGTGAAAAGTTTGATTTTGCTTGGAAAAAGTGGAAATTTGGTTTCTTTTGTTTGGAAAAATCTCGTTTATTGAAAGTGTACCTATATGCTATTACCGCCTGCTACCCCATAATATCGCGCCGATCGTCAAAGACAAAGTATGCGCTTTGTTCATCCAAGCTAAGGACACATTGAATTAAATAATTTTCACGTGCTCGGAAAACACCTCTCAATCTCAATGATTATGAGCGATTGCAGTGTTGAATTGCTCCTCAAGGATCAAGCCTCTGATCTGAACGCACAGACAGTCACGTGCTTTTGTCTATTTGTCGTTCCTGAGGAAGGTCAAATCGACTCCTATTTTGATAGATCACGCGCGTGCAGCTTTTAAACTACAATTGGTCTTATCGTTCCGCAAAACTTTCCGCTCTTCGTTATCGAATTCCATCGCGCGTTCAATCGATAGCGGAGCCGTTATAATCGCTTCATCGTATCACCGCAAATAAGCTTATTGTCCGGCTAATCCAGGCTAGAATTCACACGTCTTTTTTTATCAGCCATGATTGCTGTGCTGCGATTAGCGGCAGGTGGAAGACATACCTAAGCCATGGCTAGGTCAGTTGAAGGCGGCTGAAGTAAAGAATGTTTGCTTAAGTTTGAGCAATTATTGGTAACAAGTAGGACCAGAGCGGTGCTAGAGAATTTTGCTTTTGAACATCACTTTTTAGACTTTATGACATTTCTAAAATTAAAAAAATTTTTTTTTTAATTTTTTAAAATTTAAACAATAAAATAAAAAATTAAATTTTAAAAATTTTTTTTAAAAGAAAGATCCTAAAAGTTGTCCTTAAACTCTCGTGTTTCTGTTGATGCTTTCGCTAGCGATTGCTTCTTTGTGATTATTTCACGATTTAAAGACAACAAGAGACGAAAACCTAACTAGCTAAGAAATTGGGTTTCACTCAAGAGTCCCGGCGCAATTGCGCTCTGAGCAGCGTAACCTGAATCGCATTTAGCCTCTATTACCGTAACAGTCTTGAATATCAGAATGAATATCACTTGAATATCAATATCGACCATCAAAAATTTTTGTTGTTTTCTCGTTTCTGTTTTTGTCCCAGCGCGATTCTTTGTTGAATTTTCGACCTTCCAAACAGCACGCAGAATTGCAGTAACAGAGCCAGACGTATTTTTGTTTGCCGTGCCAAACAAGACTGTTTTTTGAAAATCGCAAATTCCAGTTTGGCGCCCACTATTTACTCGACGATCACTTCTCGCCCCCACACATCAAGGAGCGGCAACCAGGATCTCACTACAACCCTATTTATTTATTTAGTGAGTCGAGTTTTGCGAATTGAAAGGAGTTCTTCGGTCGCTTATTCACACGTGTTTCTGCTTACAGAACAAATATCCAAAACGCAAATATTTGGATCAGAGAGAGCGGGGTGGGAGAGGAGTTACTTAACATCACCGGCGGGAGTCAAAGGCGCTTCTCGTTGTGACCGTTGACTCGCACGTGATTGCGACGTGAACCGTTTTTGCAGGAAGCTCGTGAGCAACGTTTCCCACTCTCTTATCACCGCGTGTCGCCGTCGTGTCATGCTATATTCTGTGCTGCTTTCAGAAGGAACGTGTGCGGAGCTGCAAAGGTTGGATACGAGAAGAAGGAACGAGAAGTCATGGTTCAGGTTGCTATTGTAAGTTTGTTTCTTGGGTTGATCCATTTTTGAGCTAATCAAACTGTTCTAGCGCCAAGCGTGGTATTAGAGCGTGATTATAGTCAAGTTCCAGTGGTGAAAAGCACAAAACGGCTTGTCAAATTGACTTTTGTGCTCAAATTTTAATACGTGTTGTTTTGTTGGCTCAATGGGTCCGAAATGGGACAAACCCTAGTTGTTGGCTTTATGCAAGATGTGCGATTTAGCTAACTAAACCTAAAATCGTGGTTTTTCAAAGGCTAGATTAATCAAGTTCTTTCTTGCTCAAATTTTTACATAAAGTACGGTTTTCTCCGGCATCACGAGCCGGTTTGATTACTGGGTTGAGTGATAAGGTTTGTGCCGTCAATTTTTGATTGGGAATTTGCATTTTTTCAGTCCAAACAACCGCAAGTCTGCGCTATATCCACGTCAACAAAAACAGTAGAAAAGATCAAGTTAAATTTTGGCAAAATTTTTGTTGATTTTGGCAAAACCAGAAACCACAGTTTTGAGATAGAAAACGTGTTAGTTTGAGTGATTTTCAAATTGGATAGCCGGGCATCTCTTGATGATTCCATCTTCAGAGCGCTCCGAGCAAAAGCAACGCTGAACGCCCCGCCAGTGAGCCGGTGCTCGGATGGTTTGTCTATCTGCTCGCGTTCATGGCCGTCATCGGCGGCTTCCTATTCGGCTACGATACCGGAATCGTCTCGTCGGCGATGCTCTACGTCCCCAACAACGGCGGAATGCGGCCACTGAGCAATTTCTGGAAGGAGCTGATCGTCAGCATCACACCCGGAATGGCCGGAATCGGCTCGCTCCTCGCCGGTCCGGCGTCCGACCGATTCGGCCGCAAGAAGATCATCATCGCTTCGTGTGTGGTCTTCACGATAGGCGCGTTGATTTGCGCCGGAGCTCCGGAGAGATACACCCTGCTGGGTGGACGCGTGCTTCTGGGTTTGGCCATCGGCCTCGCCTCGATGATCGTTCCCATCTACGTGGGCGAAGTGTCTCCGGCGCACATTCGCGGTCGACTCGTCACCGGATTCCAGCTGATGATCACGTTTGGTCTGGTCGCTGCGAATCTCTTCGCCGGCGGCTTCTCCTACATCGATCCCGACAACGTTGGCTGGCGGCTGATGTTCGGGTTTGCGGCGCTGCCCGCTGTGATCCAGTTTATTGGCTTCATGTTCTTGCCGGAGAGTCCACGTTGGCTCTACGAACACGGCCACGAGGAGGAGACCAAGGCGGTTAGTTTATTTGATTAAGAAAACCATAAAACAACCATTTCGAGTCGAACCCACGACCTTGCGGGTGATAATTCCGCACGTTACCGTTCGACTAGCTTTCTTTCATTCTTTCTCAGTTCAGCTTTAGCGTGGCGCTACCGTAACCCTGTTAAAATTAAAATCTCTCCTTCAGGTCCTGCACCGAGTCTACAACGGCAACGAAGAGTGGATCAACTACGAAATGTCGGAAATCTCGTCAGCGCACGAGAGCGAAAAGTTGGATAAAGGCGACGATGACGGCTGGGCGCTCCGCCGCATCCTCCAAACTCCTCACATTCGCAAAGCGCTCATGATCGGCTGCCTCCTGCAGGCGTTCCAGCAAATGTCCGGAATCAACACAATCATGTGAGTTGATTAGAGTCGGCGATTTGACCGCAAAATTGCGACTTTTTAGGTACTACACAGGCTCGATCATCAAATCGGCCGGCGTGAAAGACAACCACATGACAATTTGGATCTCTGTTGGCGTTTCCAGTGCGTAGAGCGATGCTCTTTCCTGCAGCTAATTTCTCACCCTTTAGGCGTCAATTTCCTGTGCACCTTCATTCCAATGGCGCTAATCGAGCGTCTCGGACGTCGAATCCTCATTCTCATCAGTATCGCAGGCGTGATCCTTTCGCTGTGCCTCATGGGCGGCGCGTTCGTGATCATCAACAAGGATTCGGCCAACACCTACAGTACCACCGCCTACAACAACTTTTCCGTTGCACACGATCTCAAGAGCGGTTTTGATCATTGCAGAGCGTACAGGTACCACAACTACCGTAATCTGGCACTCTAAAAAGACGCTTATAGCAATTGCGACTACTGCGTCACCGATGAAAGATGCGGATTTTGCGCGGAAGACGCGGAAAACAACAAAATCGGATGGTGCTTCCCGGTGCGCGAGAGGCAAGAATCCACACAATCCACTGTGGGATACTGTAGCAGCGGAGGGTCGGATGTGAAAACGGTGAACGGAGTAAAGTACGACTGGGCGAACTCGTACTGTCAAACAAAGTATACTGTAATTCCGATTGTCGTCATGGTACTGTATCTGAGCTTCTTTTCGACAGGTTCGCAACAGGCGCATCGGGTTACTGTAATGGTTTGATGTATTTATAGGTTTTGCCCCGCTGCCCTGGGTGCTAAATTCGGAATTCTACCCGATCTGGGCGAGGAGCACCTGTGTCTCGATCGCTACTTTCGTGAATTGGGCCTTCAACCTGCTCATCTCGTTGACTTTCCTCTCACTGAGTCAAGCTGCTACGAAATACGGTACGTGGGTTGGTCTAGGCGTATGAAAAACGCGAAAAATCAAAGCCAAAAATCATATCCTGCTTCTTCCAGGCGCGTTCTTCATCTACGCCGGAATCACCGTTGTCGCCTTTGTCTTCACCTTCTTCATGGTTCCCGAGACGAAAGGCTTTAGCATCGACGAAGTGGAGCAACTGTTCATGACGAAAGAGGAGCGGAGAAAAGTTTCCGACGCGTTTCATCACCGAAATCTGAAGAAAGGAAACGGATTAGAGACTTCAAAGCTTTAAGAAGGGATTTGTTTTCACAGAAATAGCGTATTTGAAGGTGTACATACATAATAAAGTCTTAGTACCTATTGGAGACCTATTGAAAGCGTCCATAAATTGCTTCTGCAGACTCCAAATGACATCGGACAGCAGGGTATTGACTTGATTCTCAACTTGCCACCATAAAATCAGAAAAAATGCAAAATTTCTTTTGAAAGATGTCACAGTTGAATCGATCCGCTTGTGCCTATAAACACGCCTACGAATAACCGTAGAATAGAGAATGTGTGACCGTTGATCGTCAACGGTTGGGCAAACAATTCTTGATATTTAGCCAATGTTACAATGCTACAGCCATAGCTACAATGTTCGGTTGTCCGACTGCACGCACACAAATAGGGTCCCTTGAAGCGTGGAAAAAGCATTTCCAACGCAAATTGAAAGTTTTTAGCAAAAAACAAAAAACTGTCGATCAGGATGAGATTCGAACTCACGCGGGGAAACCCCAATGGATTAGCAGTCCATCGCCTTAACCACTCGGCCACCTGATCATGTTTGCTAAGCAAGGTTTCGTCGGCTTTATCGCCACTAATTATGGATTCCCATTCGTTTGTTCCTTAATCTAGCATGCTCACACAGTTGCAGCTCCTGTAGCACACGTGCTTGTCGAGCAAATTGGCGGAGTGCCGACCGCTCTCTCCAACACTCGTGACAACGATTGTTGGTGACTATCTATAAACGCCAACTGGCAGTCGTTTCTGCGGCTGTTTGCACTCAATTCATATGTATTATTGCACTCCCTTAGACACTGGGTTATTCAAAGCAGATCGATTATTACAGAAGAGCTGCAATTTGAAGATATAGACGGGTAGATGCAGATTGACGCTCGGCTCCAGTACTCAAAATCCAGATGTGCACAGCTTACTTGTTGACTGCTTTCAATCCAGACTTTGAATCCGGGCGGATCTGCTTGGCGGTTTCCTAAAACTTCTACCGTAACCGTCGTTCTCGAAACGCTCGGCTCACCTTGAACTCTTGAAGCGCTTTGTCAATCAGCTCCTTCTTCGCTTTGTAGAGCGCCGCCTGCTCGGCCTCCAACGCTTTCACCTCCTCCGCCAGCGTTTTATGATTGTTCGTCTCCTGAAACGACCCAGAATCGACGACCAGAGACGCCTTCACTTACGACGGGGGGAAGGTCGACGCCTTCGATGCCCTCGTGCTTCTGCGGGTGGTCGACACCTTCGGGCCGGTCGAAGCCTTCGATGCCCTCGTGCTCCTGCGGGTGGTCGACGCCTTCAGGGACCTCGGGCCGGTCGACGCCTTCGATGCCCTCGTGCTCCTGCGGGTGGTCGACGCTTTTGAGGTCAATCGGCACGGAAACCGCACCTCTCGACAAACTCACAAAGAGCACCGCTGCGAAGAGAATCTTGCAAACAGTCATGGTTGGCTGGTTGGATGGAATGTGAGCGCCGGAGCCGTTTTTATAGATCTTCGCCGCACGCAGGCAACACTTCCAGAAAGTCAACAGAATCAATCAACTTCCTTGTTGTGCTCGGATTCCGCTTACTTTCGAGCATCGTTGACCTCGATCATCAGCGCCAACAAAGGTGCAATTATTGTTCATATCAAAATTAAATATTCTGTTGTAAAGCGCTCTATCTCCATCCTCTATCCTCCTGCATTAGTGCAGATGATCGAGATCAATCAACGATGCTCGAGCACAACAGGGAAGTCGAGTTGCTCTGTTGACTTCCAGAAGTGCAATCCGCCTTCGAAGAGCTTTTAGAGCAGCCGCGGAGCTCGACAAGCGTGTGCGTGTGTGCCAAATGTGAAATATCGAAAAACAAAAAACTGTCGATCAGGATGAGATTCGAACTCACGCGGGGAAACCCCAATGGATTAGCAGTCCATCGCCTTAACCACTCGGCCACCTGATCTTGTCTTCTAAACAAGTGTAAATCGGCTAAATGATAAGACACTTTTAGTTCTTCTCACGTATCCGTTTGAATCATTCTTTGTTCGTGTTTTTGCAATTTGGGCGCCTACATGCACAATACCAAAATTTCGACTTTTCCTATTCTTAAAGCTTAATTTTTGAGTTCAATTTTGGCGAAATTCGAGTATTTTTGCATAAATAACAGATATGCGTCGTCGATTGAGAAAACAAATAAGACTTTGGGCGCCAGATTGAATCACAAGTTGAGATCGTTAATAAGGAAAGATTCTCAACTTGCCACCTCGTTTCGACATTTTTGCGCGTCAGTTTGCAGCTTGTTTATCAGGCATCGCTGTGCTTACACTGCATTCCACGCTAACGATACCGTATGAGCTTTAGTTTCTTAGTTTAGTTAATGGCTTTCCAGCTGCCATTGAAGTGCTCAACGTTTTTGGTCAATCAGATCCTATTTTCAGGTGCACCGACGTCCCGCTGTCGATTTTTTCAGATTCATTTTAACAAAATCCAGCCTCGCAGCAGCGTTTTACCACGACACACACACACACTCGCTATCGATCGAGAAAAAACAACCGCAAAACAGGAATGTCGTCTCGTGGCTTCATCGCTGGCTGCCCGGCTGCTGCCTCGTCGCTAACTATACTGACAATGAGCTGCTAGGTTATCGATCCGCGGGTGTGAAACAACACACACGCACAGGAGCTTCTGTCTCGGCTGCGTGTGATAACGACGCTTATCTTCCGGGGTTCTACGGCCGTGGCGGCGGTATTGTATGCGAGAAATATTGATTTTTTGCACTTTTGCTAACTATGTCCGTCGGTGATGTAAGTCCTTTCGCGTCCATCCGTTTGCCGCTATTTCAACGCTGAATTTAGGCGTTGGAGCCACGCAAACCCTTGGGCACGCTGCAAATCAATGCGTTCGTCTATTTGCTCGCCTCGATGGCCGTGCTCGGCGGATTCCTGTTCGGCTACGATACCGGAATCGTCTCCGGCGCGATGCTTTTCGTGCCCGAGAACGAGGGGATGCGGCCGTTGAGCAATTTTTGGAAGGAGCTCATTGTGAGTGTCACAGCGGGCGTGGCCGGCATCGGCTCTCTGCTTGCCGGGCCGGCGTCCGACCGATTCGGCCGCAAGAAGGTGATCATCGTCTCATCGGCGATCTTCACAGTCGGCGCGGTGATCTGCGCCGCCGCTCCCGAGAAGACCACGCTGCTAGTAGGCAGAGTGCTGCTCGGCTTGGCTATAGGACTGACCTCGATGATTGTGCCCGTGTACCTCAGCGAGGTCTCACCGGCGCATGTCAGAGGGCGTCTCGTCTCCGGTTTCAACTTTATGATCATCTTCGGCCAGGTCATCGCCAACGTGATCGGCGGCGGATTCTCCTATGTGGATCCGTACAACGTCGGCTGGCGGCTAATGTTCGGATTCGCGGCATTTCCGGCGATAATCCAGTTTGTTGGATTCCTTTTTCTGCCCGAGAGCCCAAGATGGCTCTACAAGCATGGCGCTAAGAAGCAAGCTTTGGCTGTATGCATCTATACCTTATTTTGAGAAAAATGCTCAATTTTAGATCCTAAAACAGGTGTATAGCGACAACGAGAAGTGGGTCGAGTACGAAATTGCGGAGATTGCGGCGGTACAGGAGCAGGAGGAGCTTGTGAAGGAGGTGAACGGCGATCGGTGGATCGTGTGGCGAGTGTTGGAGACTCCGCATGTGAGGAAAGCGCTCTTCGTTGGATGCGCTCTTCAGGCTTTCCAGCAGTTGGCTGGAATCAATACGATCATGTAAGTGTTTGCTATAGACTTCAATCGACTTTTGTTGTGCAGATTTAGAGCGAAATCGTGCGATTTCAGGCGTAAAACATTGATTTTAGAGTTGGCTATAGTTGAGAATGGCTTATTGCGTCGTTTTTTGAGATCGAAAGACTGCTGTTGTACTATCTCTTATCCCAAATTGACGTGGATTCCTTAATTCCAAGCCAAAAGGATCAAAGACGATGTTGGAAAAGTGTTAATTAATCAAATTTCGTTGCCCGAACCCAAATAACAAATTTAAAGGCTAAAATGCCAATTTTGCACTCGAATTGCACCTCTACCTTTTATAATCACAATTTTCAGGTATTACACGGGTATGATCATCAAATCAGCCGGTATTCGCGACAATCACTTGACCATTTGGCTCTCTGTTGGAATTGCGTGTAAGCACTCTCTCTCCCTTCCACTACCGTATGACTCTCCGCCGCTGTTCAGCTTGTCAACTAATCGGCAACTTCATTCCAATGGTCTACATCGACCGAGTTGGTCGTCGCGTCCTCTTCATCGTCAGCGCGACTGGCGTCGTCATCTCGCTCCTCTGCATGGGCGGCTCGTTCTACATGATCAACTGGGATTCTGCGCCAGCGCAGTCCATCTCCACGTACAACTTTACTGTTCCACAGGGCCAAGAGCAGCTCTACAAGCAATGCTTGACAATGAGGTAAGACTCGATGTGTGTGGCGCTCACCTAAAGCGACTTTCAGCAACTGCGATTACTGTATCACCAACGAAAATTGCGGATTTTGCTCTTCGGGACCGAAATCCGCCGGATTCTGCCTTCCGGTGAACAGCGACAACCCGGATGGCACGTCAACGGTGGGTTACTGTAGCTCTGGAGCGGCGGGCTACATTTGGACCCATTCGTTCTGCGAAACAAAGTATACGATCATGCCGATCATCTTCATGGTAATCTACTTGCTTGCCTTTGCAATTGGTAGGCTGCCAATGCATCCCTGAATCAGGCCAATCTACAGTAATATTCAGGGTTTTCACCGGTTCCCTGGGTAGCAAACTCTGAATTCTACCCGATCTGGGCGAGAAGCACCTGCGTGGCGTTGGCAACCTCGAATAATTGGTTCTTCAACCTAATCGTCTCGTTGACGTTCCTGTCATTGAGTGAAGCTGTCACCAAATACGGTAATTTTCAGAGTTTTCCCCCTAAAATCGCGACTTTTAGGCGCATTTTTCCTCTACGCCGGGATTACCGTAATCGCGCTGCTCTTCGGCATTTTCATGCTCCCGGAAACGCGCGGCTGCAGCATAGACGAAGTGGAGTTGATGTTCATGAGCGCGGAGGAGAGGCGGAAAGCGGAGAAGAGGCTGTTCCGGAGAGAAGAGTACTGTATCGATGACTCAGGGTTGTAATTTATTGAATCAGGGTGATAAAGAGTAAGACGGTCATCATTCGGTCGTTTGAAGAGGCCGGTGACACTCCGGTCCATACCGGTCATACCGGTCCATCTCTCTGTTTCTTCTTGAATTTTGAGTTTCAGCGTCTAGAACCTCTTCGCAGTTAACGAAAGCAACAGGCAAAGCTTCTAACAAACAAGAAAGATTTGATTTAATTATTTTAGGGTCATCAGATTAGCTTGCCCTGTACTAGGCTGACATGAGCAGAGGTGAGTGCACAAAGAGGTTCTACAGTAGCTGGCTGCTGCACCAACATGACTTCAGTATCCTGACACTTTACTTAGCAAAAGAGACACAAAGCAAACCAATAGTTCAGGTCAATAGTTCAAATGATAAGAATGCGTGCCATCAGCCCCCGTTGCTTGCAAAGCTCATTGTCATCCTGTTATCGACTGACGTTGACGTGTTCTTTCTTCAACCCTATTTATAAGCTTGTTTCGCTACGCGATTGTCGTACAATCCTTTATGCTTTTAGGGTGCCACGACTCGAAACTTCTACACGAAGCCTGATGCAGCTGTCGCGGGCGAGCTGCGCTCGCACGCGTGTGATCGCTCTCTGATCCGCTCTCTGATCCCGCCTCTCAGGCTCTCGTCGGCCCTTAGCCGCCTCTCCCCCTCATACAGGGTGTCCGGAAAGTTCTGTCACGCTTAACAAAACAACGATAACTTTTTACGAATCACGCCAATCGAGCCGTTGCATATACCATTTGAAAGAGGAGACAATCCTGTATTAGAAACACAAACAAAAACTTAACAGAGCTTTCTTCAGAGGCAATACAGACATCCAAACGTTTTCGGGAAATTTTTTAAGCCAAACATGATTTTTGTTGGGGTGATTTTGTCCCAGGCCTTCACATTTTGGGAATTTGGTGTTTTTTTGCATTGACGACACGCGCGCAGCCTTGCGAAAGCAGTTCGCGTTGATTCTGAGACTAGCAGTGCGGTTCGACTTTAAATATCATCGCATCTAGGAAGTGGATTGGTTGGAAAATCCTCACCGTGTGCCAGAGCCTCGACCCTAAAGAACTTTTCTTGTCAGGACGCTTTTTGATAGTCCAAAAGTTGATGTTCTTTGCTCAGCTTGTATAGTTTGAGTCTTAGATCCTCTTGATATGGTTTTTGCAAGGTGCACTTGCCGATTCCATGTTCCCTAACAAGTTTTTGAATTTTTCTCTGAAAATTCCTCTGGATCTTCTTCCGGGCATTTTTTTGAGCGCTGAGCCGTTGAGCAAAGCGACTTTCCACTTTGGGGACGCCTATTGATCTCCCAGATCTCGAGAATATATTGGACGACACGATGGACTTTCTTACGATACAAATTCAAGATGTTCGAGATCTCTGCAATCAGCATTCACCGTTTTTGTAGGCGGCAATCTTGGAACGACCTTCTCAAAAAATTATTTTCTAACTTACAGAATCAAAAATAACTAAGCAAACGATATTTTTAGGTCAAAAAAGGATGAAAAACACGATTATAAAATTTACAGCGAGAAAACTAGCAAAAAAAAACAAAAGAAATTGAACTGGTTTGTCGCGTGACAGAACTTTCCGGACACCCTGTATTCGTAGTTAAGGCTTTTGATAGTTGTAGGTCGCCGAATAAACCCGTTAGATAGATCCACGTGTTAGGGATGGGGAAGAAGCGAGACCTTCGGGTACCGATGCAGCAATAACTAGGCTAAAAGCCTCAAGCAGTTAGCCAAGGCCTTAGACAATGGGCAGCTTAGTAAGAAGGAGGGCTAGTGCGATTGGACTCCAAAGAATCATGTGCAGTGTCCGTGCTGGCTAGATTAAGCCTTAATCTGATGTCAGCGTGTCAGACAGAAAATCCGCTGAGATTTGCAATCAGGGTTTATCGTCAAATCAACTACAGGATACTGTATTAATCAAAAGCGCACTGAGCGTCAGAACAACTTCTTACCGCCGAACCCTACAAATAAGAAGAGAAGGCAGACGGGCTCTTTTAACGACAAATAACACTCGCTCGCATGTTTCCACAAAAGAGAAGACAAAGCGGTTGAATAACGCGTTTGGTCACTCGGTGGCGGAAGCGCTGCTCGCCAGCATTACGATTAACCCAGGCTGGATGTTCAATGGCTTCAAAATCTCTTAAAATGACCTGAAATAGATCTTTCTTTTGGAAAGCAACATCTTGACTATCGATCCTGCCAGTAAACGAGCGGTCGGCCGCTCTCCCAAGAACAGTTCGAACAAATCGAGAGTGACGCTCATACACATGAACAGATCGAAATGTTTCAGTCGTTCCAGTTGAAGCGCTTGACGGTAGAGGAGATCCTCTGCATCGGAGGGCCAAAACCAGGTCAGAGTCAAGCTTTCGACTCTGCCAAAGTCCAATTGACGCTTGACAAAGCGAACGCATTCATCGTCCGAGTAAGAGACCGCGAGTGTTTTCACTCCGACGAATCTGAAAGGATCGACGAGGAGCGAAGTTGGATCCGTCTGCCCTGAGGCAGCTTCAAGGCAGAACTTGCCGCTCGGGTCGAGCCTAGCGGCGATGAACCTCAGTTTTTGTAGAGCTGCGCTTTCCATCTCGTAGTTGGCCGCATGTTGTTGATCCTCGTTTGAATTCTCAATTGAGAGAAAATCGAAACGAACGAGTTTTGGCCTCATAGCAACGATTTCACTCCATTCTCTGATTTGGCGGTTTGCGTCCTCGAAAGTGAGACCGACCAGCCGCTGGCCAGTTTCGAGTTTGTAGTGTGCGCGAACACTGAACACGTGGCACTGACGACGCTCCACAAGGAGCTGATTCCAGCATTTGCAGCTGTTGCTTAACGTTTCCAAGTCGTCGAGGCGCAGAAATTTAGTCACGCACTCGTAGAAGTGATAGTTCAACGCGTCCATTTTCGGCTGAGGATCTATTGAGGAGCGTTGTTATGTAGACTGACAGCCAAAAAGCTATGCGGCTGTAAGCATCGCATTTTGTTCACATCTTCAGCCCTACCTCTCCAGGCCAATGACATACATTTTTAGCACTAACAATCGCGTCCTAAATTGTGCCCGCTTTTTCAGGGACAAGTAGGAAACCTAGCGTGTCAACAAACAGCACGAGTCTGAACACACACGTCGAGCCGTTAAAATACCCTAGACTCATGGACCTTTCGGCTATGATAGGCGCTTCTTTGGCTAGTAAGCTTTTGGCGGATAGTTTGTCCAAATCAACAATTTGAGGACGGAAGAATGTAGTTTGTTAGCTTTCAGTGATAATGACCAGCGGCCATTTCAGCAATTTCTTCTTCTTCTTATTCTTCGAATTGAGAATTTATTCGATTTTTGAGGCATTATATTGGCGCTTGTGTTGATTTATCTACAAAACTGAATTTATCCGATGACTGCGCTCAGGTCTTGAAATGTAAGCATGCGACTCGGCCATTGTGCTCGAAATCCTGCCCGTCAATCGCCCACGAACTTCCGGGTTGAAAATAAGCAACGACAGGCTGAAAACAACCAATTTGAAAAAAACAACTAATTCACTTACGGATTCGTAACATGCGTCACAACAACTGCGTTGAATCCAACAATGTTTGTTACCATGTGCTCGGGAAGGTAACGATTATCGGCGTAGACGATCATTATCACCGAAATGATCATTGAGATGTTTTGAAAAGCACTCTAAATGGGATGTTTACGCTGGATTACGGTAGCTCGCCAAACCTGCTTGAAGAATCGCACATCTCGCTTGAAGTTCTTACTGTCCGCACCCATTCTTAGGACCTAAACAGCAATTTGGCAAAAGAAAAGCTTTCAAAACCCGACCTTTCTAATGTAGATGATCCTAGCCAACGTGCCACAGTCCACAAGAACCGAACAAACGCATACAACCAAACACAGACGATTGTAGACAAGACCAACAATCGACGTGTCTCTGTCTAGATGATCTGTGCACTTGATGAAGACGTACTCGTAGATTTGAGGACTGTAGCTTATGAGATTGCACGGAACTACTGAAATTCAAATGCAATGGATTGAGACATGTTCACTCCTAACTGATGTAGACCGAGTAGAGAACGAAGCAATTCGCCCACGTAAAAGCGATAATTCCAATTGAGATCTTTGTGCTGAATAGCCGTGCATACAGAAACGGCTTCGAAACAGCGACAAAACGATTGGCAGCGAGGATTCCGTGCATTAGACAAGAAGAGAGCGCTCCGATGAAGAAGAAGAAGTACGGTAGCATGCCGACCACGATCGAAACCTCTTTGAGTTGACTGCAATTACCGTAAATTCTTCATATTTGCCAAGGCTTTGACCTACAAGAAGCTAATAGGAGCATTATAGCCGGCATGATTGAGCTCGACAAGGATTTCGCCCACAGTTCGACTCGCCCAAAACCACCCGAACGCGTTGTGGAAGATTTTGAGTTTTTCGATAAAGTAAAGGTTGACAGCACCGAGAATGACAGCCAGAGTGGAGAGCTTGAAAGCACGGATTTATGCGTTGCTAATGTGAGTGTGAGAAAAAGCCTACCGTAAATATGATTGAACTGATGACAACGTTGAAAACGGTGACTTGACCGCTTCCCTTAAGCTCTGAGCCGTACACGAACGTGGTGTTCTCCATAGCTACCAACACTCGTGTGGCGGATTTCGGGAACTTGAAAACAGCTCTAGCGCCAACGCAATTAAGGAATAAATGACATTATAATCAACGACCGAATATTGTGAGCAGTGAGAGCCAAATGTGATGCCAGTTAGCATTTAAACCAATTTGTCGATCACACTGCAGGATTTAGACCGACACAGACAGATTTTTTTGGGTGTTTCCATGGCCATTCGAGACCAATTAGAGGTCGGGAGGAACGCTCGAGCAGTCAGAATCAAGCAAAACGGCCGTAAATAGCCAGAAGAGAGCTGGCGTGACCAAACAGCCGTCCAACTGCACTGTTGACTGCAGACGTGTCCTCAGGCTGGTCGTGCCAGGACCGGCCAGATTTGTACGATGTCCCCATGAGATTTTTAAGCGATGAGATTTGTGAGATTTCTTAGCAATTTGTTTAAATTTTTTAGCTATTGAAGGTTGTACATTGAAGGTTTTTAGCTAAACCATCGAAACCTACCCGCCACCTCGCTTATCACCTGCTCGTGGCCGATTTTAGCTTCCGTCCTACTTTGTTCGCACCTCCCACACGCATCTCCGCAAATCACCCTGGTGGTTTGGGATTCAAATTGAAATCACTAGACTTTTAAGCGAATCATTGCGTTTTTGAAGTCATTTGTGGAAAAACACGTATTTTGTAGCGTGGTTGCTCATAAAAAAACAGCGGAAGCTTGAACTATGACTGTCATTTGTTGTTTTAGCCTAGTTTTTCGCATACCGGCCAGCAACAGTTACCCTTTAGGCGCCTAACACTCCTCTAGACCGATAAATTTGTCGTCGTTTCACTCGGATTAATCGTTTTTTACAGCCAAGTGCGACTCCCATCGTCCATTGCGTCCGTAATACACAAAAATTCTTATTAACGCTTGGGAATGCACTCTTAGATGCAAGGCAAATGCTGGTTGACGTTCCTGGTCGCCTCCGATTTGTTAGTTTCTCCTTTCACTTCCGCGCGCATCGTTTTGAGCCTCCGGAAATAGCGTAAAAATGAATCAATAGCATTAATTATTGATAATTGACGTTTATCTAGGCGAGCACAAATCTGCTTTGCGCGTAAACAGTCTGCATTCTTGCTTTTCGGCGCTAATTACCACCCAAGTGCTTTTCTTTAATTTAACGTTTTCAAAATCACTGTTTCAGCCTCACTGTCCACATGTCCGACGTGCAAATCCCCGAGAAAGTGCGAATTCTCATCGGATTCATCTATCTTTCCACCTCCGCCCTGCTCCTGGCGATTACTGTAGTTGTAATAGGGGTAAGTTCCGCACATTCGCGACTGTGGACGATGGACGATTGCAGGCAATAGTCACTTCGAAGAAGATGCGCAGCAGTTCGATCTACGTGATCATCGTGAATATACTCGTCGCTGCTGTAATTCAGCTGGTCGTTCATGCGGTTGGCGGCATTATGGCGATTGCGAATACGAAATTCCTGCCTTCGCTGGATAAGGTAGGCTATTGTGAAATGGCGTTGTTCTCAGAGCCTGCGATACTGTCCAAAATCGGTACGCGACAACTCGGCGCCGCCGATTCGGCGACGCCGATTCGGCGCCAGGACAACTCGGCGCCGGGACGATTCGGCGCCGGAATTGTTCTTGAACTTATTTCATAAAACATAATTCTATGCCAGAGTTCTGTGCATTGATCAAGTTTTAAA
>MQUG01000938.1:0-16715 GCA_007213375.1 Steinernema feltiae | reverse complement strand
GTGCATGTTTGCTATCTGACGTAAGCTCAGCTGTCTGCTAGCACCTTGAGTCAAAGGAAAATCTCGAAAAGCTGGTCTTGCAACGATTTTCTTCACGGTTTGCAACCGCATTGCATTGTAAACACCCGTTGCTCGCGTCGCAATCTTCGCACTCTTCCTCATTTAGAGCGCGGAAACGAGCGGAAAATCAGTTTTCACGTTCCGAACATGAACTCCGTGCCGATCGACTTCTGCGAACGCGTGTGGGCGATTTGCAAATGCTGTCAAAGAGTGCACGGATGCAGCTGCCTCAAACCTTCGTTCCTCGCCCGTCAATGGAACCAATCTGAAGAGAAGAAGCAGCTTCAGTTCCAGTTCTTCATCGGCTCGGTGGCGGGAAAATGGAAGCACGGATTTTGCAACAAGATTGCCGACAACGAAACTATATCGCTGGACGAACTGATGAAGTTTCCAAATTTGATGAACATGAGGGTTTCGTGGATTGGCGTTAGAGAAAACGAGGATCAAATGTTGTTGAACCATGATATTGTGGACGTAGAGAAGCTGCTGAACATCGTCTCCTGCCTCTCCAACGAACCGGCGCTAATCCTTCAAAAATACCAACTTTCAGACTCCGACGAAGGTCGCGCAGTCTTAAAATGGCTGGAAAAAAAGAGGTTTTCAGAGGTTATTATAGACCAACTGACACCCGATTACCAGAAAATGTTGGAAAATCAGAGAAAGTCGACTGAGATTACTATTTGGGGGATTGGAAAAAGTGCGCCATTTCTGGAGCGTCGCCTGATGTCAGGAGAGTTGAGACGTGCTAGCCTCTTTGCCGGCTACAAGTTTCCTTCTACCGTACTCGAACAAATCGTCCAGAACGTTCTGGAAGACCTGGAAGACTACGGCAAGGATACGATTGCCATTGTCGCTCATTTTGACGACTCGGCAAGAGAGTTGATGGATGAGATGACAGAGAAGAAGCTCTTCAGTGCTGAACAAAAAGAAGAACGGATCAGATGGACGACGGCACAAATACCGTATAAGTTCGATAAGCAGAAGCCGATCCTAAGAGTCCAAAACTCTGGTGACAATCGGTGGAGGATTACCTTTGAATAGGTCTGCTGCCATGTGTGCTGCTAACTATGTTCAACTGTTAATTTTAAAGATAAACGCTGGAGCGCGCGCATTCCGCGCCTCTGTTTTTACTATCAGCTTCAAATTGACCTACAATCTGTAAGGGTCTTAGGCTGCTGCCTGCTTATACGTCATTTCAGGATGACTCACCCGATCCGGAGGACCAGCCGCGTTTGGACGACGCCCGGACGATTCAACGAAGCTCCCAACTGCCCAGCGCCGCCACATGCAAACCGACCACGACCCGCGATCCGAAGCGCTCAAAGACGCCGAGCGGAACGACATGAGAACAACATGAGACATGCGTCATCATTTTCGAAAAAGAGAGGAGCGCGGCCACTCTGGCCGGCCCTCGCACAGTCTGATCCGCTGTTGTGAGTGATTGAAGTAAATAGTTATTGTGACGTCTTGTGTCCTCCTGAGTCTAATTAGTGTACTATTCCTCGCGCAGCATCGATGAACTCCGAGACTGATCCAGGATTGGATTGAAGTGGTGGTTGGTTAAAAGTTTGAGTGATTGAGAGCCGATCATTAGATTGTTGTGACTGATTGAGTCATTAGCGTAGAGTTTTGGTGTAAGATTGAGAACTAAGCGAGTTGATATTGAGGACAGTAGCAGATCATTGAGTTTAGAGATCGAGAGTGATCAATTGAGTGAGAAAAGAGATCATAGAGTTAATTAACTAACCACCGCGGTTTAAGTCCCTTTGTTTATTGGTTGTTTCACCAAACAAAACCCCCGTACGTTACTAATTGTAATTTTACCATTGGACTAATAGTCCAAATCTGAGAACGGTTGACATGTTATGTTCGCTATCTGACGTAGGAGGTCAAAGGAAAATGTCAAAAAGCTGGTCTTGCAACATTGTGTTCAACCGCATTGCATTTCTGAGCTCCCACCACGATTACCGTGTACTTTATTGTTGTATCATCGCTGGAGGAACATCGGTCGTTTGTGTGCTGGTAAAGTGATGTTCACATGTTTTTTAAAGATAAACGTTGGAGCGCGCGCACTCCGCGCCTCTGTTTTTACTGTGCATTTCAAATTGACTTGCAATTGTAATTTTACCATTCGATCTGAGTCCGTTTAAGATCTGCTGGAGACGCTCAGGAGTGGACGGAACTACGACATCTTTGTTGTTCTAAGGCTTCTAGGAAATTCTTGCAAACGAAATGCGCAATAACAAAATTGGCGACTGCACAACGACGTATGGAGCGCAGGACAAATAAATGAACAAATGAAAGAAGGAAGTTTGCCGAGGTGATATCGCCAGGAGCGGTCTCATATTTGTGAGCTCCCACCACGATTACCCTGTACTCCTCATTTAGACCGCGGGAACGAGGGAAAAATTTATTTCTCACGACCCGAACATGAACTCCGTGGATTTTCGATTTTCGAGTTTTTTTTTACAAATTGCGTTTTGCGCTTATTGCTCTATATTCACATCAAAGCGTCCTTGTAGGAAGGAGGTGCATCGCCATCAGCTAAATCACCAGAAGTTGACGGTCCTGTGCCGCTGATGATCAGCGAATTCTGCGCGACGAACCACGAGTGAACGTCGCAGGGATACGGATTGTTGTTCCCGTTGCACACAATTTTAGCCGAAATGTCCGCCGAGCAAGACCAGCCGTGCGCTTCCAGCGTTGTTAGAATCCGCGAGAGTAGAGGAGACGAAAAAAGCGAAAAAAAGAAAAACACGATTACTCTGTCCGTTGCACATTTCCTCATTTAGACCGCGGAAACAATTGGAACATTAGTTTTCACGACCTGAACATGAACTCCGTGGATTGAAGATGGATTTTCGAGTTGACAAATTTCATTTTGCTCTACATATCTACTCTCACATCAAAGCGTCCTTGTAGGAAGGAGGTGCATCGCCATCAGCTGAATCACCAGAAGTTGACGGTCCTGTGCCGCTGATCATCAGCGAGGTCTGCGCGACGAACCACGAGTGAACGCCGCAGGGATACGGATTGTTGTTCCCGTTGCAGACAATTTTGGCCGAAATGTCCGCCGAGCAAATCACCGACCAGCCGTGCGATTCGAGCGCCGTGAGGATCCGCGCCATCATGATACGAGCGAGAGTAGAGGAGACGGAGAAACCGAAACCGAGACTGTGCCACGGTGATCCTTTCAGCTTCAATTCATAGTCAACGCCGCTATCCTGCAAAGAGCGGGTCATTGAGGCTCGGGCAGCATCATTCCTTCCGATTCATCTTGGATTCCAGATGTCCAGGTTGTTCCGCCGTCTGCCGCGAGGCTTTTATGGCGCCGGGGAGCGGCGAGAAAACCATTTTTTGATCTCGTGGCAGTCGGTTGCACTTCACGAAAGTCGCTTATCGGCTGGTTTTTTGTTCTGATCGACGTGGAGTCGTAGTTTGGGTCTATTCACGAGTGGCGAGTGCGCGCATAATGCGACAAGTGCGTCTTCCGTTAAACAACAAACAGATTGCCGATCACTGTGGCTTGCTTCGTCAAACAGCGTCCAACGCGAACAAAGGAGTGATCTATTTGTGGAAATTCCTTTGTAAATTTGTGTTTGCTGGGAATGGGAGCATGAAATGTTTCTCATGGCCAAGATTGAAATAAATCACAGAAAAATGCAGAAAATGCAAGATTTCGTCTTTTACATTTACAGCGTCGCCATTCACCACGTTAAAGTCGAAGGTCCAGCGGGTTTCGAAATCAGAAATCGAAATCAGAAATCGGCGACGAACCACGAATGAACGTCGCAAGGGTACGTGTCGTTGCGCCGAAACGCTCACCGAGCAAATCAACGATCAGCCATGAGAATCCAATGCCTACAGAATACTGGGCATCATGCCAGTGCAAACTCAGGCTCAGCTGTCTTATAGCACCTTGGGTCAAAAGAAAATGTCGAAAATCTGGTCTTGCAACGATATTCTTCACGGTTTGCAACCGCATTGCATTTATGAGCTCCCACCACGATTGACTTTTTTGCAACACCCGTTGCTCGCGTCAATCTTCGCACTTTTCCTCATTTAGACCGCGGAAACGAGCGGAAAATCAGTTTTCACGACCCAAACGAGCATGAACTCCGTGCCGATCGACTTCTGCGAACGCGTCTGGGCGATTTGCAAATGCTGCAAAATACCGCATCGATGTAACTGCCTGAGACCTTCGTTTGTCGCCCGTCAATGGAACCAAGCGAAATCGGAGAAACAGCTTCTCTTGCTTTTCTTCATCTCTTCGGTGGCTGAAAAATGGAGGTACGGTTTTCGCCGTTGTGACAAAATGATTGCCGACAAAGAAAATCTATCGCTGGACGAACTGATGAAGTTTCCCAATATTATGAACATGAGGGTTTCGTGTATAAGCGTTATGGAAGCCAAGCGGAATAGATTGTTTTTGGACCACGATGTTGTGGACGTGCAGAAGCTGCTGAACTTTGTCTCTTGCCTCTCGAACGAACCGACGCTAGGCCTTGTAAAACCCAAGCTTCTCGATTCGTACGAAGGTCGCGCAGTCTTCAAATGGCTGCAAGAGAGGAGGTTTTCCGCAATTTCTGTACAACTGACGCCCGCCTACTACAGAATGGTGGAAAATCAGAAAAATTCTACTAAAATGACTATTTGGGGGGGGATTGGAGAAAGTGAGGCGTTTCTGGAGCGTCGCCTGATGTCAGGCGAGCTGAGACGTGCTTGTCTCTCTGGTGGCTACAACTTCCCTTCTGCTGTACTCGAAAAAATCGTTCAGAACGTTCTGGAAAACCCGGAAGACTACAGGAAGAATTCGATTGCCATTGTCGCTCGTTTCGACGACTCGACAAGAGAGATGATGGATGAGATGAAAGAGAAGAAGCTCTGCAGTGCTGAACAAGAGGGATTGGTCAACTTGACAACGGCACAAATAGCGTATAAGTTCGGTAAGCAGAAGCCAATCCTAAGAGTGCAAAACTTTGGTGGCCATCATTGGTCTAGAGACAATTTGTGGCGAATTACCTGTGAATAGATTTTTTCAGATGACGTCTTTTGTGTGATGTTCACTGTTAATTTAAAGATAAACGCTAGAGCGCGCGCATTCCGCGCCTTTGTTTTAAATTGACTTGCAATTGTAATTTTACCATTGGACTAATCATTAGTCTAAATCTGAGTCCGGTTGAGATCCGCTGCAGACGATCAGGAGTGGATGGAACTACGGCTTGTCCTTTTATTCCAAGGCTTCAAGAATGCGGGAACTGTAGAGCTGTAATGCTTGCTTGCTATCTGACGTAGGATCACCTGTATAAGAGCACCCTGAGTCAAAGGAAAAATGTCAGAAAGCTGGTCTTGCAACATTGTTTTGAACCGCATTGCATTTCTGAGCTCCCACCACGATTACCCTGTACTTTATTGTTGTATCATCGCTGGACAAACATGGTATCAGTTTTCAAGGATCCGAGCATGAACCCCCTGGATTGACGATGGATTTTGGAGTTGACCAAATTACATTTTGCGCTCAGTTGCTATGTTCACATCGAAGCGTCCTTGTAGGAAAGAGGCGCATCTTTTTTATTACCTGTTTTGAACCACTATATGGTTTCCTGTTGCTATAGGACGACGGCCATGAAGAGACTAAATCCAGACAAACAGACAAAGAACCAGACAGCCCAAAACACAAACAGCGTCAAAAGCAAACAAGGGATTCTCTATTCGTGGAAGTTTCTTTGGAATTTCGTGTTTTAATCTATTCTAGTTGGAATGAGGCATGTGGAGCGAGGTGCAGCAAGACAAATCTCCTGCCTACGGTGCGCAGAATTGGAATGGTGCAAGACCAATCTCGCGCAATTCTACGCCACTAGAACTAAATGTCATGACCATAATCTTCACGGTCCATCGATACGTGAAGGTACGTGAAGGACAGGTCAACAGTTTAGTTCTTAAAGAAACAAGAAACAAACAAGCAGAACTTTTATGTAAACAGGCGGTCATAAGAGGCGGGGAATACAATTCAAAAACAAAAAATGCGCATTTGTGACAAAAAAGTTCTCAGTATTAATAGAATCAAACGTTGACTCTACGGTGACAACGATAGCAAATGGATCACATGTAGTCTATGGTGGGCAGCTGAGCGCCGCGCCCATGATACTGGGATAATAGACCAAAATGGCCTTTTGTTTTTTGTCCCAAAACGCTTTTCTTCTCCCTTTCTTGCTACTGTAGCCGTACTGGTAGCCGAATGTCATGAGAGCTTTTGATAAAATTCAACTCTACGGTGATAAAGATAGCACATAACTGCGCTCGAGGGTCTCTGGTGGGCAGCCAAAATTACAGCTGAGGGAAAATTGCGTCCAAGACCTAAATAGCCTTTTGTTTTTTTTGCCTCAAAAAGCCCTTAAACCAACTCACCATAGTGTTTGTGCATCGTTGCACGGACGATTCCGAGGACTGCGGCGTTGCCATCAATGATTTTGATCTTGTCGGTGGTCAGCGAGAAGTCTGGGTAATCCGTTGGCGTTTGAGGTTGTGCCCCATGCCTGAAAATGACTGAAAAACACGCGCATTAACATAAGCAACTCGCTTCTAGCAATCGATTAACGTGAGTTCTCTCTATCTCCCGTCGTTCACCGACAGCCGGCGAGCGATAATAACATTGATCACATACGGTACACTTGGCTCTAAGGAAAAATGTCAAAAGGCTGGTCTTGCAACATTGTCTTGAAGCGCATTGCATTTCTGAACTCCCACCGCGATTACCCTGTCATTTAATGTTGTGTCATTGCTGGAGAAACGTGGTAACACCCGTTGCTCGCGTCAATCTTCACACTTTTCGTCATTTAGACCGCGGAAACGAGCGGAAAATCAGTTTTCACGACCCGAAAGCATGAACTCCGTGCCGATCGACTTCTGTGAACGCGTCTGGGCGATTTGCAAGTGCTGTGAAAGACCACACGCATGCAGATGCCTGAAACCTTCGTTCGCCGCTCGTCAATGGAACCAATCTGAAGAGAAGAAGGAGCTTCAGTTGGAGTTCGACATTGGTACTCTGGATGGAAAATGGAAGTACGGATTTCGCAGCAGTGACAACAGGCTTGCTGACAACGACATTTTATCGCTGGACGAACTGATGAAGTTTCCAAATTTGATGAACATGAGGGTTTCGTGGATAGGCGTTAGACAGGACAAGGATCAAATGTTGATGAACCACGACGTTGTGGACGTGGAGAAGCTGCTGAACTTTGTCTCCTGCCTCTCCAACGAACCGTTTCTAAACCTTCGAAAACCCCAACTTCCAGACTCCTATGAAGGTCGCGCATTCTTCAATTGGCTGCAAGAGAGGAGGTTTTCAGAGCTTACTATAGACCAATTGACGCCTTATTACTACAAAATATTGGAAAATCAGAAAAAGTCGACTGAGATCACTATTTGGGGGATTGAAGAAAGTGATTCGCTTCTGGAGCGCCGACTGATGTCAGGAGAGCTGAGACGTGCTAGCCTACATGGAAGCTACAAGTTTCCTTCTACCGTACTTAAGCGAATCGTCCAGAATGTTCTGGAAGACCCCGAAGACTATAGTAAGAATACGATTGACATTTTCGCTGATTTCGACGACTCGACAAGAGAGATGATGGCTGAAATGGAAGAGAAGAAGCTCTGCAGTGCTGAAAACTGGGCAACGACACATAAGCTGTATACGTTCGATAAGCAGAGGCCGATCCTTGTAGTCCAAAACGCTGGATACGATTGTTGGTGTATTTGGTGAAGTGAATAGATCTGCTGGCGACTTTTCCGTGCTCTTAAAGATGTTCACATGATAATAATAACGATGATTAATCGATTTGGCCGACTTGTTTTAGGCGCTTCCGCAGCACATGTTGCTGCTTGTAACAGGGATAAAACTTTAAAAAAAGTTTGAAAGCTTCGTTCTGGGCTGACGTAACTGTTATAGGATTAGGCCTACGCAATGCCGCAGGGTTTGCGTAGTGAATTTTGCGTGAGCGGAGCGAGCATAAAATTCACTAGGCAAATTCAAAGAGAGCAAGATCGCTTCTATTGCAAAGTCTTGGAGAAGCAATTTTCAAGACGGAGGCCGACTGCGGTTTACGTGAACCAGATTCGCGGAACTGAGCAATTCTTGGCGGAGCGAGTGATGTCAGGCGATCTAAGACGTCTTTACATTTACGACCATGATTTTAAGTTTCCATCGGCTGTTCTGGAACAAATTGAGCGCAACGTTCTGAACGATCCGACGATTACCACAAGAACAAGTTGGACATCCAAGGTTACTTTGAGACGCCAGCGAAGGAGCTGTTGGACAGATTGACGGGACGCGCTCAGCACTCCAGACAGAGACAATCGCTGATCTTGGAAAGAGTTCGTGATTGCTGGCATCTTTTCTCAGTGTAGATTGGGAAAGGTGGCGGCTTCCGTTAACGGTTCAAGATGCGTTTGATGTCTTCTTATTGCTTTGAATAAAGAAAGATACCATTGTATTTTGTATTGCACTGAATCGCTTATGTTTAATTTAGATCCACAAACACTATCACGAAGAGAATCTCATATGAAAGAAGCAGACGCGGCCCTTTTCTAGCGATCACGCTGAAATTCTTAATCATTAACGTCTTCGCTCCCCGCAGTTAATCCGCTTCTTGTCGTTCAACCTGGTCGTCACGTTCATCGTTGCTCCGTTCTATGCCAAACACAAAATTCATTCTTGGAGACCTAGAAAACAGCATATATGAACTCTCTCGAATCTCTCCAAACCTCACGGGAGTTTCCAACACCTTCTTATTCTGTTTTGAGCCAATCGATCATGCAGCAATGCAGCTCAACGGGACGGGACGCGCTCAGCACTACAGACAACAACAGACAACTTCTCCCACACCTGAGAGACAATCGTTGACCTTGCAAAGACCTCGCGGTTGCTGGCATCTCTTCTCAGGATAGGTTGGGTGAGATGTTCGTGAGAGGTTCGAACCAAAAAAGCGTCTTTTGTGTGGTGGTAAAGTGATGTTCACGTGTCGATGACAAAGATAATTAATCGATTTTGTGTGGATCAGAAAGGATTGTCGATAGAGTTTGCGGAAAGCGCTGAAAGCATTGATTTACCGTTGTAATTGTCTGTAACTCTCTTTTTTCTGAGTGAGTGAGAGAACTGAGAGGACATGGAAGCGTGAATTGGGAAGCCTACAGAAGGTCTGAATTTGTAGCAACGAGCGAGAATAAGCATTGAATTGAATGTGGCAAAACAAATTGGCTTGGTCTTTGTATGTGCAACATCCGTTTTTCAAAAACAATCCTCATATACCTTCTACCCTCGCGGCGTTTAATTTTCGCTATTTAGTCAGACTTTATTTTCTGGATTATAGACGAAACGATAGGCACCTCTCAGCTTTCGCAGATCAAAATGAGAATCGCCAACAGACCGCATCGCTTCTGCGACCAGAGGGGATCGATCAGATTTGATAAGCATTGGATTTCTGCATTGCTTTAAACATTTCATGTCGCCCATTTAAGCCACGGAAACGACCTTATCATCAGCTCACCTTGGACCCAGAACCTCACCGGAAAATGGACGCCGTGCCCCTTGACTTCAGCCAGCGCGTATTGGCGACGCGCAAGTGCTGCGAATTGAATCCGTGCTTTTGCGACCATTCTCTGTTCATCACACTCAAATGGAGCCAAGCGGAGGGAATGAAGAATCAACGACTGAGGTTCTACATTGGATTTGTTGACGGAAAATGGAAGCACGGCTTTTGTGACTACGAGAGGCCATTAGAGGCTCTGCCACTGGAGAACCTGATGAAATTACCGAATTTGAAGAAACACGCGAGAGTTTGTTGGATTGGCTTAATTGAAGCTGGAATCTATCCAAGTCAATGGAACCACGACGTTGTGGACATGCAGAAGCTTCTGAATGTCGTTTCTTTCCTTTCGAACGAACCTGCGTTATGCATGGACGACGCTGGTTCGCTAGACTCTCCTGGAGGAGAACTCCTCTCCACTTGGCTTCAAGACATGTCGTTCTCGCGCATTCAAATCAGAACACTGACGTCCGCTGACATCTATCGTAAAGTCTTGGAGAAACAATTTTCAAGACGAAAACCGACTGCGATTACCGTATACAGGATTCGCGGAAATGAGCAATTCATGGCGGAGCGAGTGATGTCAGGAGATCTAAGACGTATTTGCATTTACGACTTGGGTTTTAAGTTTTCATCTGCTGTTCTGGAACAAATTGAGCGCAACGTTCTGAACGATCCGGACGATTACCACAAGAACAAGTTGGACATTCGAGTTTGCTTTGCGATGCCAGCGAAGGAGCTGTTGGACAGATTGACGGGACGCGCTCAGCACTACAGACAAGAACAGACAACTTCTCACACACCTGAGAGACAATTGTTGACCTTGCTAAGATCTCGCGGTTGCTGGCATCTCTTCTCAGGATAGGTTGGGAAAGGTGCCGGATTCCGTTAACGGTTAAAAGATGTTGAATAAAGAACGGATAACCTGCAAATGATCTTAAATACATTGAGTTTGAGAAAATGCATAAAACCGGCAAACGGTTACCGCGCAGACCGTTACCGCGCAATTTTGGTAACAGCGACATGAAGAGAACAACATGTCACAAAACATCGAAACGTTGTTCTTATTAGGTTAGCAAAGCTTATTTGTGCGAAGCCTGAACGCCCTACGAAGCCTGGTAAGCCAGGAAACTAGGCAAAGCACCCTCGGCTAAGTTGATTACGTGACAACAGCGCGCAAATCAAAAAGAGCCCGCTACTTCTAAGTTCAATTTGGCAAAATGACATTTTCGCGCAATCCGTTACCGCGCAATCCGTTACCGCGCAAACCGTTACCGCGCAATCCGTTACCGCGCAGACCGTTACCGCGCAATCCGTTACCGCGCAATCTGTTACCGCGCAATCTGTTACCGCGCAATCTGTTACCGCGCAGACCGTTACCGCGCAATCCGTTACCGCGCAATCCGTTACCGCGCAATTTCGGTAGCAGGTTGACAAAGCTTATTTGTGCGAAGCCTGAACTCCCTAAGAGCTTTAAGCTTTTAGCGCCTTAAACAACATTTAAGTCGCGGTTTTTCAAATCAACAATTCTAAATAACTAGTTTAACAGCAAAAGTAAAAAGCAAAATTGCGCGCTAAATTGCGCGGAAACATCCAACGTCTCCGACATAGTATCACTCGCCGTTTCCTTATTGACAAGCAGCAGCAAAAGCACAGATGTTGACTCTCGCCGCGATATGCCTCCCGACCATTCTCCGCGCCATACTCGCGGGCTTCACACCTCTGCATTGTTATGGCGCGATTGAACGCCGACCATAACTCCGCATTGTTTTCTCACCTCCATGCATGCCATAAATGCTTTGTTTAACGTCATTTTTGCCATTTTTTCAAAACAGAATGAACAGCGTTCCTCTCTTGTTCGCCGAATCCGTCGCTCCGTTATTGCGTTATCAGTTATACGAATCACTTTGGTATCTGCAGCATTTGAGCTGCTCGGGACCGTTCGGAAACGATGGACGCTATCTATGCGAGGAGCGAATCTACATTACTCTCGACGTTGTTCACAACCCTGAAGCGGGTAGCTTTGACTATAGCGTCAAGTGTGAAAAGCGTCGCCCTGAAAGCGAGGCGCCCTGCACGTTCAATCCCGCCGACTCTCGTTTAGTTCGTGAATTCGTAGTGAATTTATGCAACGGTAGAAAAAAAGTGGACGACTGCTACGTCGTCAGATCGGACGTTCCTCAAGTGGCTCAGAGCTCCGTTTGCCCGAACTTCACTGCATCTCCATGTGAATTGTCCCGAATTCCTGAATCTGCTGCCGGATTACTGTACTTTTAATGTGATCCATGCATACGGAGCGTACAACAATGTCCTCGACGCGATCATCGAGAGATCGCAGGAGCGTGGGCGCCTGGAAAGCGTCTCTTGCGACGATTTCTTTCAAAAACGCGGCAGAAACGCGTCGTACAATTGGATTGAGAGAAATAAGCGACTGAAGTGGCTTGCAGCCGTTAGAATTGGACCCGAAGACGGCATTGATCGTGCTCTAGCACAAATAGGCGTTCGCAAGAACATTTTGTTGTCGTTTTGTTGCTGTTGTTAGTGAACAAATAAAGATTTCGTCTCGTACAAAAACTGACTTGTGGCAATATTCTTCTTCTAATGAGCTGGTCATACTGTAACTGCTATAGGATGAGGCCTAGCAGCTGCCGCAGCCTAGTGATTTTGGGCGAGCGCAGCGAGTACAAATTGCTGTGATGTACTACGAGCTGAAGGAGACGAAGGGGTAGTTTGTGTGCTTGTCTGACAAGGCAGAAATTGTTTTTTATTTCAGATTCTGTGATTTCAGAGATGGAAATCGCAGCATTCTGAAGCGCTCTAGCATGCGCATTGCCGTTGCGCTTCAAGACGCACGCTACAACAATCGTTCGTAATCTCCACGGCGTGCTATTTCTAATTATTTATTAATAATTAATAAATTAATAATTAATAAAACTAATTTTCCGCTGATTCATCCAGCAAGTCTTAAATGAAGACCTAGAAAGCTGCATTCGCATTACGTAATCGCTGCAATCACTCACTCGAGTTTCCGAGAAGACATCGCGAGTCGATCATCGCATACCCCTTCATCGACCGTGGTACTGTAGCAGTTCAGTTTTCTTGTTTTGCCTTCTTTAATCTTTCCCTATCGCTGCGTGCAATTGCCCGACTGAAAGGGGAACAATTGTTTCATATTCAAAAGTGTAAGTTCTACTTACCACATGTTCATCAAGCATCACAGAAAGAGAAAAAATTCTCAGCAAATCGCTCAAACAGTTTATTTTTAATTTTTAAAAGTTTTAAATTTTGACCCCACTATGGCGTATAAAGAACTAGAGTACTACTGCACTGGTTGATTAAGCAATATTTTGTCTTGTGTGGGCTTTGTTTTGCTTGTTACTATCCAAAACGTCGGATACGTTACATGGAAGGATGGTCTTGAAGAGATTCGGCCGACGGCGGTCTTCGCTTTTTTTAAACATATATAAGAAACCTGCGCCGTTGTCTTCTCTTTGCGTCGGAGCAGGACATTACGCCGCGAGACATTTCGCCGACGGACATTACGCCGCGGCTGTCTCGCCGCAGGACTTTATGCCGCGAGATCGTCGCGAGATTGCCGCGACACTTCAACTAGTCTGACATTTGAAAAGTGCGAATGACCATGATAGTATTGTCAACAAGTTTATTTCAACAATTCAAAAACAATAAAACATCAATATTAAAGCAATCCTAACAAAAACAACTGAATGAGGAGGGAAGGCAAGGCAGGTAAAGAGTGCGTAGCTCGTTTCTAATTTTAGCCGCCGGGTCGCCGGATCTGTGGAGATAAAAACGCGGTCATTCTTTGAATTCCCGTGAGGCCTCCGTTCTGTTTCCCCAAGCTTATCGTCGCCAACGTAGAGAAGGAGAGCATAGTCGTTGTGCGGTTTCGTCAAAATTCGGATATTCCGCCACCAACTGCTCGACCGCCACCAATTAGGACTACCGCCACCCGCCACCCGCCACCGCCACCTAATAGGGTAGCCCGTGTGTACAAGCACAAACAAACATCTCTTTTGGCGCCATTTCTGAAAAACTCGATTTACCTACAGAACGCTCAACTCATGTTGCTCACCTTGAATTGAAGGAGATCCGCGTGGAGAACTTAAGGCTGAAGTTGATCCGCTCGAACCAAACAAGATCCGAAAGCGGTCTGATTTTTGCGGAATAAATGCGCCTCTTCAATGCAATCGGAGTTCACACGTTGACCCGCAATTGGAAGAAGCGATGCGCTGGAAAATGAAAAGAGACGAACAAATGCGCTCTTCTGCATTTTTAGAGCAAAGAGTACGAACGAAAAGACAAGGACGCCGTGGCTTCAAGGACGCCTTGGCAGTGCAGCTCGCGTTCATTATGCTCACAAACTACAGTACACACAAGAAGACCGCCCAAGGTTTTATCGGCCGGTGTCAGTTCCGTATCCGGCGTATGCTTGTCCGACCGCAATCAAAGCGCCCCAGGACCACTGACTTTCTAGGAAATGGAGAGGCGCCCGTTAACTTGTCAGGCGATGTCAGGAGAGCTGCGACGTGTTAGCCTCTTTACTGATTACAAGTTTTCGTCCACCGTACTTAAGCAAATCGTCCAGAACGTTCTGGAAGACCCCGAAGATTACAGCAAGACTAAGACTGCCATTGTCGCTCGTTTCGACGACTCGACAAGAGAGATGATTGCTGAAATGGAAGAAAAGAAGCTCTGCAGTGCTGAACAAAAAGGTCGGGTCAACAGGACAACGACACAAACTGAGTATACATTTGATAAGCAGAAACCAATCCTTTACGTCCGAAACTATGAAAACGATTGTTGGTGTATTGTGAATACCGGTGAATAGGTCTGCGGAGAAGGCATCTTTTGTGTGCTGCTAAAGATGTTCACATGTTATTTTTAAAGATAAACGCTGGAGCGCGCGCATTTCGCGCCTCTGTTTTTACTGTCAATTTCAAATTGACCTGCAATTGTAATTTTGACCATAGATGCATTGTAAACAACTGTAAACACTTGATGATGGGTTTTCCTATCCCCATAAGAAACGATGAAGCGGTTGTTTGTTGGCATTTTTAGCAACGGATCAAAATCGAATGAAACGGAAATTATGTCAGTCTCCGAAAGTGCGCTGATAAGCTGTCGAGGGCGAATATGAAAACCGTCGTATGTGTTTGCTTGCGCGAGCTCCAGTTGAACATTCAAAATGCAAGAACGCGGGTAGCTTACAGTCACAGTTAAATAGAGGGGGAGAAAAAGCACCCTTTTTGAGGTGCGTTATGATACGCATTGCAAGTTGAAACTGAGAATCAAACAAACAAAAACGAAATTTGGTCCGGGCGCGACTGGACTTTACTTTGAAGGCAATGCTACCTGTGACACTCTAATGCCGCCAGTGGCTGGCGACTCTCGCAGCGCTTTTTGTTCCATAAATGAGCAGCTGACGGTAGCTCCATCAGGCTCAGATCTCGGATTCTCTCCTTGGTCCGCTCCTTCCGCATCCGTCGGATCATCCACGAGGATCTTCTTCAATTCAACGTAAGTCTAATGGTACTATCATTAAGTGTTCACTCGCTTCGTTTCAGATGCATAAATCACCCTCGCTTACCGCTTACCTCGCTTACAGAGAAGAAAGACCCGGCAATAGTCTTTATATTCTCGATAATTACCATATCCATATCCATATCCTCTCTCAACCCTACAAGTTCAACCTTTATGTCAAAACTAAAAGACCCGCGTGGCAGGAACCCCTTTAAAAGGGGCACCGTCACGGATCCTAATCAAAGTGATCAGTGGCTTGAACTTGAAGAAACCCGAGACAATTTTTTGAAATTGTAAGAATCAACCTCGACCGGAACAACACCGGAACAACTCACCGCCATACCAGAACCGATCAAAGAAGAAGCCGTAACCATCCAATTCCCAGAGAAACGTGCAGATATACTCAGAAAGATCATCTTTCTGTTTCTTGGAACCAAAAAACCGAAACGGAGATCGAGTGACATGCATAATTCAACAAACGAGCCGAAAGCAACCACTACTCCGACCAGTGCCAAAAAAACACAAAGCCAGAGGAAAGAAGAACAATCGGAAGGATAGGAAATCATTGTGAAATGTGCTTGAGGAAACACACAGGAGTATGCAGGGACTAACGTCCAAACTGCAAACACTGTGGAGGTTACCACCCAGCGCTATGCCAACCGACCTGTAACTGTCGCGACAGCGACTCTTTTGTCTAAAATTTGTCACTATTCTTACCATATCCATCCTCTCGTTCACAATGTAATCTATAACCCTTAGCCTATTAATCCATAGTCTACTCATCCTGTTTTTGTGTTTGAATCCATGTTTGTATCACCACGAGTACCGTACCCATCTGATGCTGAGCCAAATGACCATGTTCCCACCAAAAAGGGAAACCATGAAACCGTCCAAAGCGCCAACGGAGTTGTTGTCATGTTCTCATCGGCACTGCTGGCACGAAACCATCAAAAAGAGGAAAATACAAACCATGGCTGCGCTGGAAACAGCGCCAATATGCGAATGAGCCGACCGCCGCCCTCACGCTGAAAGGAGCGGTCAGTGAAGAAGAGCACCGCCCCACGACAATCGCCATTCTGCGCGCGACAGCTCCGCCGCAGCCGTCGTCTTCCACTCATCCACGTCTCAAAACCAATCGGTCTCGGTCTCGTGATCTATATTCCTATTTTTATTGAATTCGTAATTGAATATCATGTTAGCCGAGATAAAAGTTTAATTACCAAGTTTAGGTGCCATCACATAATCGAGCAAACAAAGGTCCCCATCAGCAACCATTTTACGACCGTAACCCGACCACCAAACCCCCAATCCAGCATAGTAACCATGAAAAACGAAATGAAGGAAATCAAGGAGTTTTTTCACGAACTACATCAAGAAAAAGAAGTGGTTACGTGGCTGCGGGTAGTGGTTACGGTAGCGGTGGGGAAGGGGTACATTGACAAGTGGATTACTGTGTTTGGACGTCTAGACAAATTGAGGTTAATTAAAAAACGGCTTACATGATCCAGGTTTTCTAATTTGGTTGGTGCA
>MQUG01000934.1:0-44059 GCA_007213375.1 Steinernema feltiae | reverse complement strand
TTTTTATTGCAATTTCTGAATAAAAAATGATAAGAATTTAATTAACAAATTTTGGACCAGGCCTGAAATTTGTTGTGTTTTAATCAGACCAAATTAGATTAATTTAACACCAACTATCAACAAAAAATCTCCCCTTTCATCTCTCGCTCACTTCCCTAAACGATCGATTAGAACGCGAATGTACAATTCACAATTACAAACAGAGCGCGTGTGCATTGTTCACGCGTGCGTGCAAATGCCACAAAGGGAGTTTTTAGGGGAGCGGCGGCGTCTACGTGCGAGAGCAAAAAACAGAACGGAGTTGTCGACGACGGCGGGCGCGACGTCTCCGTCGACGACACGACGACAATATTGAGTCCGGCCTCGTCTGATGCACAAATAAACAACAACTAATCAATGTTGTCTTTTGGCGGCTGCTGCCGCGCAAAAACGAATCACAATATTTACTTTGGTGTCTGCGACACGCATTCTTTTAGCGGTGTACCCACGCTAAAAAAATTGTATTTTCACTCAAAAATTTAATATCCACTTTAATTTAAAAATTTAAAAGTTTGTCGGATGCAAAAAAAATGCCAAAAATGAATTAAATTATAACTCATTCTCAAAAATTACGACTCATTCAAATGTCAAAAATATATTGAATATTCACTCTAGTAAAAATCTTAAAATCTCGTAAACTTTTTAAAATAAAATTTCAAAAATTAAAAAAATGGATGCAAAAAGGACACCAAAATTAAATACAAATTTACCTTCAGCAACAGCGAATTTTTTAACTGTTAAGACAGACTCGTTGACAAAAATATCAAATTTTTCACTTTCAGGTTAACAGCGGATTGTTGGGCAAAGTATTTAACCCTAGCATGCAAAAGAAGCAACAAAAAAACTATTTAAAAAATTCAAACCCTGTTGCATATTCCTGGATAAGACCGAGAGTGTTGCGTTTTGATATTTTATGACACGGCTACTACTATACACGCTATAAATGTTTTTCTTAATTTTTTTAATTAGTTTTGATTTATAAAAATTTTTATTTAAATTAGTTATTTTTGAAAAACATTTAAAAAATTTGAAAAAAATTCAATTTATTTAAAGTGCGCTGGGCTGGACATCACGTCTTCAAAAATGAAAAAAAAAATGGATAAAAGTACTTTGGTTACTGCGACTCCAAACTTTTAAAACCGACTGACTCACTGATTGTCTAAATATCAGATTTGAATGTTCAATTCATTTAAAATCTTTAATCTTGAAAGTTTCGTTTTTAATCAAAAATTAAACGCCAAAAGGACGCCAAGAATAAAATAAAATGGATAAATTAAATTAAGGTGGATTAAATTTACTTTCATGTCTGCGACAGCGCATTCTTTTAGCGGTGAACGGGATCTGTCGTCAAAAATAGGTTGTTTAAAATCTTAAAATCTGGAAAATTTAAATCTTTTATCAAAATTTAAAATCTTACTGACGTTGGATGCAATGATACAAAAGTGCTTGGATTGTGCTTTGGATTATGCATTAAAATGCTTGGTTAAGCTGAAAAATGTAAAATTTTCGGTTCATTTTAAAAGTCGGGCTGGATATCTGCGACAGCGAATTCTTGGAGCGGTTAACCCAACTCAGTGTCAAAAATATCGGGTTTCCATTGTGAGCGTTACTATAATTTTCAATTCTTTTAAAGTGCGCTGGGGTGGCCTCTACAAAAATGCTATTGTCGTCAGCCAAATTAATTTTAGATTTGCTCTCAATTTTCAGATTTTAAAATTTATGAAATAGAGAAAATTCATTTCCATTAAAAATATCCAAAAAAATAAAATTAACCAAGAGTGATCCAATTAAATGTTCAGTTTTAAGTGAATTTACGCTGTTACTTCATCTTCATAATTTGTTTAATTGTTAAATTTAAGCACAGGGAGGAAACACCAAGTTGACCTCCAAAAAAGTTAATTAATTACTGAATTATATCAAGTTATATCAAATAATTGAACAGACAAAAAAAGGTCTACATGAAAACCACCCAAAAATGTACTTGAAATTTAAATAAGTTAATTAAATTTAAATTTAAACCATCGACCTCCACCCAAAAATATACTTTCGATGTAAAAGGATAGATTTAAAAAAGTTGGATTCAAGATGGGAGTATCTCTACTTCTTACCTCTGTCGCTCGTGAAATTGCTGACTGGTTTGATTTGGCTATAGTCATTTGCGATATTCAATTCGAAAATGCTTTCGTCGCAGAAATCCGTTCCCAAAAATAATTTAAAATTTTAAAACTGGTTTTAACATCTTAGCTGTGCGTTGCGAATGATGCCTGAGTAAAATCAGGGGTAAAAATCCGTAAACTTTCATTTGCTAACCACTGATCGAAGAAGGCCAACCAACAAAAATGCTGTCACTTATTCAATCTTTGATAAGATTCAAATTGAAATATTCAAGTTTTGGAATAATCTGGAATGAAATCTTCCTACGGCTCTATGTGCGCGACTCAGGCGAGTAATTCACTGCTACAAACAGCAGTGAAGAATTGCGACCAAAAAACCTTGCATATGGAGCGAAAGCAATGCAAAAATTATTAACAAACCAACCTCCGAATGAAGGAAGCGTAGAACTGTGAAAGTTGTCCGTTTTGGCAGCTGATGGTCGTTTCGAGACGACTTGTTCTTGATTCAAATGATGGATTGTTGAGTTTTCCAAAAGTTATGCTGCGGATGCAGTTGTAGCTGGAAGATCTGCAAGCAAACCAAAAATATTTCGAATCCAACTGTGTTGTTTGTGTTGTTTTCACGCACTGAATTTTTGATTAGCTATCGCAGAGATTAAAGCAAACCTAAAGTCAGGTTTCTATGTGTGAAACCTGGCTTTAGCGAAATTTTACAAAAATAATTGAATGTTGATTTTAATTTAGAATTCATTTTTTAATAATTTCAAGTTTATGCAAACATTATTTAACTTGAAACAAATTAAGAAAATTTATGAACGATTTAAAATTTATGCGAAAAATCCGCTGATACATTATGGGAAAAGATTCAAAAGTGAAAAATTTAGAATTTAAAAAATAAAATAGAGCCAAAGCCTATTTTTCTACAAAGATCGAAGGATGCTGAATTTAATTTTTTAATTTAACTGAACTAAATAAAATGTTTTTCCAAATAATTTGCGCCTCGATTTTCAAAAATAAATTAATGCAGCAAAATAAGATGCAAGCCGTTCGTACGTTCAACTATAAGTCAAAAGTAAATAAGTTCAACTGGGACTATTTTGGGCAAATTGGGCAAATTGAATTCCAAAAATTTAGATTTTATTTTTCAATAATTTAAATGCAACGCACCTGAACAAATGCATATTATTCTACTTATTTTGGTAGTATTACCAGCACCACCAAAAAATCAATGCTGGCAAATAAAAAAACGGTACACGTTAATTCATTTTTCCATTTTTCCAATTCCTGTCCAGTGCAAAAAATTGAACAAATAATTAATCAATCTATTTAAAACCGATTTCGACACAAAAATTGTAAAATTTGAAAATTGAATTGGAAAAAACTGCAAAAATTTGGATTCATTTTTCAGTAATTTAAATGCGTTGTTCAAATGCGTAAATTCTCAAAACCGATTTGGAGACAAACAAATAATTTTTGCGACTCGTCTTCAAAAAAATTAATGCAGCAAAATAATGTGCAAGCCGTTCACCATACTAAGCACAAGACGATGACGATGAGCGTGTGGCGAGTATATTTCTCCGTCCGTCCGTTTTTTAAATTTGCAGTAAAGCAAGTTGGGTGCAAGCTGTTATGTTCAGCTGTAAAGAAAATTGGAAGTAAAAATCAAAATTTCAATAAAATTTAAACAAATTTAAACAACACATCTGGACAAATGGTTTAAAATTACTAAAATGCGTATATGATCGTGCAAAAATTGCCGCGCAAACTGATAAACTAACAAAAAACGTTAAAAAATGCTAATTTAAAATTTAAAAAATGCAGTAAAATACGTATTCTATTTTTAATTTTTGCTCTAATATTTTCCATAATTCCAATTTACGCATGTGAACAAATAAATCTTAATTAATCTACTTAACCCGAATCCAAAAATGTAAAACTTGAAAATTGAATTGGACGACAAAACTGCTAGATTTTATTTTGGGTAATTTAAATGCAATCAATGCATCTGAACAGACTTCTAGCTAAGAAAAACACATTTCTAGCACATAAAGTATACGTTAATTCCAGTTCAGTCAGCAAAAATTCCGCGCATCCGAAAGCCAACATTTCGACGTCGAAGAAAGGACGAAAATTCGCACACGAAACGAGAACGATGACGAGAGAGCGTGTCGCGAGTAAAGTTCTCTCTCTCTGGTCCGTCCGTCCACCCTATCCTCTCCCCTCGCCCCAGCAATGGAGAGAGAGAGAGCAATCAACCGCGACTGCAACGTTTCTTTCGCCGCGACTGCCACGAGCGAACGCGAGTTGATAACGCCGCGAGTTTCGGATCAGCAACGCGCCGCCGTCGGAGAGAATTCCGCTGACCGAGCGCGAGTGCGGATGGAAGCGGAAGTGAATAGCGAGTGAGAGAGGTTATAGAGTGTTGGAGAGAACCTCAAAAATGAATTAGAATAGACTATTTCGACTTTCGACGTAAAGCCAGCGGTTTGTAATTCTGACGAAATAGCCTGTTCTGTTGCAATTTGCAGCGATAACCCGATCATCACAATTAAAGCCAAAAAATACAAATTTAGCTGTCGTTAAATTTAAAATTGAATTTCAAAAATTCAATCCAAATTCAATTCAAGCAAGTACAAATTTGAAAAAAATTTTATTCCTTTTACCTGGCAATTAACAATTCTAACATAGGAATGTAGCAATTGTCTTCTGTTGCGATTTTCATCAAAAAATTGCGAGTTTCTGATCAGCAAAGCATCGGGAATTCCGCTGACTGAGCGCGAGTGTGGACGGAAGCGGAAGTAAGTAGCGAGAGATAGAGGTTCAATGGGCTGACCCGCAAAAATACGAATGAATCATGGGTTTGATCGGAGTCAAAGTGCGTTACAAAAGAATTTGTTATGAATTATCAAGGAATCGTACTAAGATAAGGAGCTATTGTATAGCTGTAATTCTGATGAAATCATGTTTTCTGTGGCAATTTTCAGCGATAATCCGATATCCACGAATAAAAACATTAACAAAAATTTTTAAAAACTTTTTTTTAATTAAAAAAACATTTATCTTATTTGATAACGGATCTTCTGAAATGAAATCTTATGAAAAAGAAAGCAAGAAAAAAAATTTTTAGTTTGATATTTTTATTTATTTTAACTGGAAAATTACTAAATCACTTGTCGCTAACAAAAGTTGTTGTAAGCTCTAGTCGCATTCAAAAAATGTATACCTAGACAATTAAAATCTCACCATAAATCGGAAAATCGGATTTATCGGAGTCAAACTCTCAGCTTATTCACAAAACATGCGCAGCTACAAGAGGAATACTGGCAATTCGTCTCTAACAAGGGAGCTGAATGCCGAACGCTACGATCAAAAATGCCCACAAAATAATGTCAAACAAATTGGATTTTCAACAAAAATTATAAAATAGTTCTCAATTCGCTAAAATAAATGTGAATATGGACTTTTTCAAAACTTCAAAAGACGTTTTAACCAAACGAAAAGGCAAATAGAACGAATAGTCAATTGCAATTTGCTTGTTTGAATTTCGGCCGTTGAACGATTTAAATGATTTAAATACTCGTTCTATGGGGTTTGAAATTTATTTCGAAGTAAGACTTAGGTCTTACTTCGGTCGTTCATGAGACCGCCAGAATTAAGAAAAAAATGTAAATTAAAGTAAAGTTAAATTAAATTCTAATTCAATCCCAAAAAAAAAGAAAAAAAGGAATTGTATTTAGAAGAAAAGGGCAAAAAATAGAATTAAAGGAACACGGACATCGCCCCCAAATGGTCTCCGATTTTTCTCAAATTTCGTCTGCCCTCCTGCATACGGTCGTTACGGTCGTGATCTGCATACGGTCGTTCATTGACCGATATTGGCGACTTGGCCGTTATCTGTCTATTTTTGAATTAATTTTTGAATTTTGAACTATTTTTAGACTTTCAGATTTTTAGATCCGCACCTTATGCGTCTATCAGCGAGAGTTAAAAATTGGTAACTGAACATCCAAAATGAAGGGAGCACGGAGCGTAACGATCAATTTAAAATCATTTTCAATATCACGTTGATCGATATATCGCATTGGTGACAAAAAATCGATTTGTTTTAGCTGCACTTATTTGCAAAAAAACTTAATTTAATTTATTTTTGATTTAAAAATACAATATTACAGCATTCTAGTTTTGGGACAAAACATCAGACAGAGAGACATTTGAAAATGAACTTGAATTTGTTTAAATGCGTTAAAAATGCAAAATGAGTTAGTATCAAAAAAATCGAAATTCAAGTAGATTAGCCGGTCCGATGACCATAAATTGAACGAAAGTAAAAACCGCATCCGTATTGAACAAACGATACCGTAGCGTTCGACACTTAAAACCGCCAACGACGCGAGTTTTACGACTGCTCAGAACAATCGTGTCAAATTCCAAATAGTCTCTCTATTCTCGCGCCCACAATAACAAAAACCGAACATAGCGAAATGGTTCGTCGTTCGTCGTCGACGGCAAACGCCGCCGTAAACAACGCCGCGAGACACTTTGCAGTGTGACTGACGCGATGGTCTGGTTTGGTTGAACACCACGCGATCGAGTCGCGCGCGAACAGACAGACCGGCCACTTCAGACGACACGACGGCGACGGATTTTGTGCTGAAGGGAACGAGTTGTTGGATGTTCGTTTTTGAGAGAGAAGACGGATTAGAGCGGGGATTTTCGACGAAATTGAAATGGATTACCGTAAGCTTAGTATTTCAAAGAGATTGTCATATTAAGCAGGATGAGACGGAAGGCCTTGGCCAGAGATCACTGATGAGTTCAAAAGTAACAGAAAGAAGGGATTTCTTCGCTGTTTTCGCTCAAATTCCTGTATTCTTAGACAACTCAGGGTAATTCCGGTTCAGATAACAAAAAATAATCAAAGAGAATTTATTGAAAAACGACGTTAAGCTTCCGATTGAACTTGTTCGCTCTGGACGATCTGAGGCTCGGCGAAGACAGGCGTGGGGACGCATTTCTTGTCCTTGACGCCGGCGATCTGCGTGCACTTCATGTGGAGGAACTTGTTGATGATCTCGAACGGCATCTCGCCGCACTCCTTGTCCTCGGTGCACGACTTCAGGATCCCCGGCGCTCCGAGCGCCTCGCCGACCACGCAAAGGACCTAAAGCGATCGATGAAGGTGGATCGGATGGCGAGAACCTACGAGAAGACTGACGAGGAGGCTCTTTCCGAACATGGCTGGATTGATTTGGAGTCTCTGTGCGGGGCGATCTGCTTATATGCGGCTCGGAATGAATTGATTTTATGGAATTTATGCGAATTTCAAGCGGAACAGGTGCCGATTGCGTCGTGTTTTATGTGAAAGATTCGAATTGCGTTTTCTGTTCTGCGCATCAAGGCTCTACGATCGGAAAGCTTTGATCACATTGAGCGCTGTCTGTACCAAAACCCACCAAACTCAGAACTACAGTTTGCTTGGCAAAAATTTGTAGCCAGCGAATAGAACCGGGTGTTCAAAAATAGCGGAAAACTGAGAAAAGATTTCAAACACTCAAAACAGCGAGGTCTTTGATGAAGTGGGATCGAAGCAAACTTTGCAAAAATCTTGAATAGCGAGCGGCTGACGTTTGGAGATCAACACGGCCTCGTTGATAGAGGAAAACGGTAATTGAAAGAATTGAATGGAGGGGCTGAACTACAAAAAAAATGGCGTTTTTAGGTTGATGCGGGAATTTCCGGTTGTCCGGATGAGCGCATTCTTGTATCAAAACACACATTTTGAGTAAAGTTGTTCAAGACGCTCGCTGATCTTGGCAAAATATCACTTTCATTTCACATTCACTTGCATTCAGAAAATTAAAAATTAATTCTAAAAAATAAAATATCAAAATTGCAAAATAGTTTTAGAACAAATTTGAGCCCTTATAAGTGATTGAGTGGTCAAAAATAGAGGAAAACTGTGCAAACGTCGTCATTTCAAAAATTTAAAACATTTGTTGACGTGATCGAAACTCTTTTTTTGTGTCGCCGTTGAGGCTGAACGCGCGGCAGTCGCGGTTACTCTCACTTCTCTGCGCAGACATCTGCACGACGGTGCGCAGACACGACGCCGAGTGGGGATATAAGCGGGGCTGTTCGACTGAATCGCCACTTGATGAATTTTTGGAACCCTCACGGGTATAAATGGATTGATCCGAAGCTCTCATGCTGAAGATCCCAATTTTTGGAAACTGCTCGGTCGAAAGGCCAGGCAAATTAACGGAGAGACACGGTCAGGACCAACGAATTGTCCTGAATTTCAAATGTCAAAAAAGAAAAATCAAGTCGTTCAGAAAATCACGCTGGATTTATCTTCTTTTTTTCGACGACTTCAGTGGTCTTCACGTACTTCCAACGTTAGTAATTTTGCATCGCATGTACAGAAACTGATTTTTTTTTTGGTTTCGATTTGTAGCCTCTGGAACATCGAGTTTAGGCAAATAGCGGTTATTGCGTCTATTACTGTACAGTAAACCTCGAATTATGAAAGAGTTTCTTGATTTACTCATCATGAGATGTGCGGTCAAACAGGAACAGTATTAGCGACAAAATACGGTTTTCGTTTTCAATAATTTCTAGGCGATTTCCTTGCTCTATTGAATCTACTGAAGCTGAAAGTATCTACGTTTTAAATGATATTCTATCAAAAATTGATATTTAATATTTTTGCTAATCGATGCTCTAATCTTCGAGTCTCAGTCTTTAGACCGGGGAAGCATCAGGGGAATCAGATGAAAACTCTGAATTAAGTTTGTTCTAAATTTTTTTACAACAAGTTATTATATTTTCTATTTAATTTTTTTTGCTGGGAATTGGTACGTCCAACAGCTCTCTCCATGCTTTTCCTTATCAGCTATCATCAGCTTGCCCTAGTCGATTTAACATTTGAAAACAATTAACATTTTTTTATCACATTTTATAAACAATCCACAAAATATCTAAACAGGAACTGCATTTTCTAAAATCATTTCATTAACTGTGCTTCAAAAAAAAAATTGTTTTGAATGAAAATTTAATTTTGAAAAAATCAGTTAGTTTAATAAATTTATTTTATTTTATTTAGCGAAATTTTATTTGTGCAACATGCTTTGTAAAGATTGTCATGCGGTTGCAGAAAATCTCTTTTTTTGTGTAAATTTTGATGTGAATACGATTGACGACAATTCGAATTCAACTTGTAGATGTGAACTCGACAATCCAAATAATTAATCTTTTTAAATTTTGAACGTCCAATTTTCAATTTCAATTTATCAACACAACTTTCAATTCTTTTTTCAAAAATACTAAAAAAAATAAACAAATAAATAGCGAGAGTATGTGTACTCACTCATTGGCAAGGGCATAATTACAGTTAAATTAGCCCCAATGGAATCATTTTTGAACATTAAATTTACCCAAATTGAGGCAAATTTTATTTTTTGCAATGCAGTTTACGTTTCTTTGGCCATCGCGTGCAAAAATTGTCTGCAATTTTCATCCGGTTTTTTATCTTTCATCATAATTATAATTCATCATCATTTTTCATCACAACGCTAATTTTGCTATTACAAAATAGTCAAATGCAATTGTCGGCAATTCGTACTCTCGGTATTGTATTTCCTAGTTTATTTTATTACTCGTTCATTTAAATAATAATCATGCGGAAGCAACTTGATATTGCTCTTATTTTTTTAGTTTAAAAAATTCAAGTTATTTTGTTGGCAAGGCTGTTGGCAACAATCAACGCGACCCAGAACCTTTTTTATTTTATTTTTATTCATGCATTTAAATTTTAAGAAATGTTCATCAAAAATCAAACTTTGAGATCAAATCAAAATCAAACTGCCTCTTTGAGAAGAATGCCTCTTTGATCGATTTTGCTAAACGTTGCTGCTGAAACATCCCTTCGTAATCAATTTATTAATTTTTGGAAGATATCCTTAACATCAATAATAGTTTTTCAATACTATAAATGCTACTAAAATGCTTATTTTTTGGAAATCTGGATCTGGAAAATGTTATTTTTTTGGGATTCACCACATAATCATTTTTAATTTTCCGCGGTCTTTGAGCGGTCCGTGAAATTTGCTGTGTAGAATCCGAGGATCAGCAAGATCTTGCATGAACGGTGGTGGTGAATGAAAATTTTTTATAAAATTTTTGTACTTCTAATACTACCGGTGGATTTTTATACATGCATGAATTTTATTTGGATAAGTTTTTGAGCCGATAATAAATAAGATTAAATTTTAATTTAATGTGAAACTAAATTTCCCAATTTGATTTTTTTAATACAAAATATAAATTTGTGGGCTCGACCACGTGTGTTTACTGTAAATGCACACAAAATTCTGTGGTAAAATTTGCAATTAAATTATTTTTGTACATATATGAGAAAAAAAACAGTTATGAAAATAATCTTACAATTTTGTGTTAATGTAAAAGTAAATTTCCTAAGAGTTTTTAATACAAAATGTAAATTTTGTATTAATTTTAAATTTTTTATAAATAAATTTTAATGTAAATTCTTTACATTTTTTTGGGATTCTTTGCTTTAATCACCACATAATCATTTTTAATTTTCCGCGGTCTTTGAGCGGTCCGTGAAATTTGCTGAGTAGAATCCGAGGATCAGCAAGATCTTGCATGAACGGTGGTGGTGAATGAAAATTTTTTATAAAATTTTTGTACTTCTAATACTACCGGTTGATTTTTATACATGCATGAATTTTATTTGGATAAGTTTTTGAGCCGATAATAAATTTTATTAGATCATTTTATTTTTTATTTTTTTTTTTTCATTATTTAATATTTTCATTATTTATTTATCATTTTATTTTATAGAATTTTATAGATCAAATTTTAATTTAATGTGAAACTAAATTTCCCAATTTGATTTTTTTAATACAAAATATAAATTTGTGGGCTCGACCACGTGTGTTTACTGTAAATGCACACAAAATTCTGTGGTAAAATTTGCAATTAAATTATTTTTGTAAATTACAGTTATGAAAATAATCTTACAATTTTGTGTTAATGTAAAAGTAAATTTCCTAAGAGTTTTTAATACAAAATGTAAATTTTGTATTAATTTTAAATTTTTATAAATAAATTTTAATGTAAATTCTTTACATTTTTTGGGATTCTTTGCTTTAATCACCACATAATCAATCTTAAATTTCCGGTCTTTGTGTGGTAAGTGAAATTTGCTGTGTAGAATCCTAAAGAGCGACAATTTTTGAATTTAGGAGAATGATCTGATCCCAAAGATAAAATCAAAGATCAGCAACGATATTGCATGGACGGTGGTGGTGAATGATGTAAATTTTTGGAGTTGTTTCTCATGAAAAGGATCCGTAATTCTGAATCTGAATATTCACCGGTTTTGCGCGTACAACTATGTTCATTTAAGCAAAGTCGTGAAGGAACGAATTCAACGGTATTGCAACTCCGTTCGCCACAGCAAACGCTTCTTGAGATTGAGATCAGATTGAGAAACGTTTTTCGAATATTTTTAATTCAAAGGAACAGATTTTACAAAATTATTTTTGTGGTACGGACTTGAACTTTGAAGCGACAAAGGTAACAATAAAAGTACAATAAAGATAAAGACAATTGGGGCCATCATTCCTCGAGCATCTAGTCTGGAAAATCAACGCAGAAGCAGGACATTCGCTCTGTACTAATACGTTCATTTTATCGTTAGATTCAGGCTACTTTTCTGCTAAGCAAGATTGAAAGGAACGGCCTATTGGACATTAGATAAATTTACCATGAAAAGAAAGAGTCGTAAATTTTTTGGAAAACATTTTTTATAAATAAATAATCAAATATTTTTGAACGATTTCAGACGTTTCTAAATTTAAATGTACGTTTTCCACATGAACAAATGGATAAATATTTTTGGAAACGGGTCTTTCCGAATGTCGTGTTTCCATGCCGATATCCAAAATTGATAGTAGCTTTCAAATTATTTTTTTGGGAATTCTCATGAATTGCTGAGGGCAATCGTTTTACAATTTACAAAATAAAGATGCCACAGATTTACAAAATAAAGATGCCACAGATTTACAAAATAAAGATGCCACACAATGAAGTTTCTGTTGGCAGTCAATCAAGGTTTTTTAATATTTGGTTTGCTTGCTAAGCGACAATATCAGAAACACCTATAATTGACGCATTATTCATTGTTTTTAGTTCCATCGAAGCTTTTTTTGTGTTCTTTTTTTTTCCAAATCCGCAAATTTAAATGGGGTATCAAAATTCGGTTTCTTTAATTCAACTTCGATGCTTTTGGATTTGGATGCTATTCTTATGCAATTTCAAATACTGCAACAGATTCCTTCAATAGTTTTTTTAATCTTTTTTAATTTTTAATTTTAAGACTTTAATCAAATAATTTTTTGGCTCTCAAATCTTTTGTACTCAAATTTACAAAGCTTTTTTTGCAAGTTACTACTTTTTGCTTTCATTTTCAATAAATTTAAAGTTTAGATTTTATTCATTCAGTCTTAAAGTATTCTCGCTACAGATTGAGTGATCAAAAAATTCAAAAACCTCTATTCTCAACAGTATTGTCGATTGTCGACATGTCCATATCAGTCAGCTCTGTTCTTTGCTCATTTTGTTCGCTTTTATACAAATTTTTGCACAGCTGACACAGTTTCAACCTTCAGCGTTACAAATATTAATACTCGCAAGTAGCTGCTTTGCATATGACCAGCGTATTGGAGTTGCAAAGTTGTGATTTACACGTCGCAGTCGAAAAATATATTTAACAAAATTCCATTTCTCGTTTTTTAAGGATTTTTTGGTTGCGTGCGCTTCGATGCCAAATGTCATACTTTTATTTTTTGGTCATCGGCGACATTATCTGATCGGTGCCAGTTTTTAAATGTAATAAAATTGAAAGATTTTTACTTTAAATTTTTGAAAATAATAAAGTAAAATAATACCAAAAAATCAGTTAAAGCTTCCATCAAATAGCATCGGAAGGGGGAATGTGGGGAAGTGTTGTAGTGGAGTCATTCGGAAATTCCGGTGCAACATTTTTATAGAACATTCATTGGTCTAATCGCTATCAGATTAGCGCAAAAAATGGAGGGAATTAGACGCGAACAGTTTATGTGACTCATAGCCATTCATCTTTCTCCACAGTTCAGTTGCTTTTTGTACGTTGGGTCTACGTTTGGTTCTCGGCAAAATAGAAACTATAGTCTATTTATTCGCGTAATTAAACAAATTTTTGAACTCTGGCCGTTCTATCCAAACTGACCTGCAAATTGACGAAAAACGGAGTTTCTTGTCCATGGGACTGAAATTTAAACAATCACCGCTAATACAGTGATCAGAGGACTCGAGTTGAAATTGTAAAAGGCTTTTTATAGTTGGCGATTTCTTTTTTAGTTTAGTTTATTCAGCCACAATATTTAAAGAGAATTAATTAAATTTATTTATATGTTATTTTAAAATTTTTGTACATGGAAGATGCGCCCAAAAAGAAACCGGGTTTCTTGGTCACAACACGGTCTCTCACGTTATTGAGCAATTACATCAAAATTTAATTGTTGAATCATTTTTTAAACATATTTTACCGCGAGTGTCAAGGTAATATTTCGCTGAATTTTTGGAAATCGTTGAACCAATCGTGCCAGAAAAATATTATTCAATTCAACTTCTTGGAATTTAAAATTGATCAAATTGGAATTGATCTCTTGGGGGTCAATCGCATTGCGCTAAACAACGGATAGTTGCATCGATCCGATCGATATTTTTTTTGTTTTTTTTTGTTCTGCAAGCTGAACGTCCAAGACAATAGCGAAGAAAAAAGACAATAACATAAGTCATTTATACCGCCAATTGTACTTCAATCGATCCGATCCTCTAATTTCTTAGTATCAATTGATTGATAAAATTCATTTATTTATTTCTTGTTTTTTAAGTTTTTACTTCTCGAAGGAAACAAGTTGCAAGTTTCGCCATTTTACTTTCGTTACCTGGCTGACAGAATTCGAATTTAAATAGCTAATCGATCGGTGTCTTAGTTCTTTCAAATTTTTGGTGTCAAAACTCGCTTCCAACTTTCAAATGCATAAATCCATTCGTACCAGTGCAATTAATGCCAATTTTTCACCTTCTGCCTGTTTCTGGTTGATTTTTCTCATTCTTTCAGTGCGAGTAATTTTTATTTAAAAAAAAAAAAAAGTTTTTTGCATTTTTTACGTTCGTCCGTTTTACGTTTTTTATGTCTTTTTAAATTTTACAATGGGTCAATTTCAAACGGTCTGATGGACTAATGAACCGTCATGTCAACTTGTTTTGCCTACTTGTAGTTGACCATGGTAGTCAAAGATAGGAAATTAATCATTTAATTAAAAATTCGCTGCATTTTTAAAGCCTAGAACAAAGAATTTTGATAGCTCTTGATCCCTGTTGCCGTATCGGCGAATCCATTTTTTGCAAATTCTGTTTTTTCTATTTTTGCGTCCATTATTGAACTCCACTTTACGCCTTCTCAACAAGTAAAACAAGGGCTACAAGCACATCTCCATCTTTAAAAAATCTTTTTTCAACATTTATTTTTTTTAGAGTTTTTTGCAATTTGTTTTAACATCCTGGTAATTAGGTCTGGTAATTATAAAAGCTTTTTCACTGGCCTATCCAAAGTATCTGATGTAACCATTGAAGTGATGACCCATGAAGACTAAAAACGTTAGTTTTTGAGTTTACACTAACTCACATCGTTTGCCCTTAAAATATCTCGCGCATAAATGATTTTTTATTTTCCGTAAAATCCGTATTTTTTAAGCAAATTAACTTTTTTAATTATCGAGACACTGTGTTGAATTAATTTTGTTTTCACAAATCACGTGCAAAATAACAACGCAAAGCTAGTCATTTGTTCGCATTTTTGGTTCAGCATTCGTTTGGCTCAGCACTTTTATCAAAAACACAAAGAATCTTCTTTTTTTGAAAGTAATCTGCCAGTTCCGAAAAAATGACTTTTCTCGTATTTCCAATTTTTAATTTACCTGCAGACCACTGCATATTTTGATTTTTGCAAATTTCGTTAATTTGCTATTCATTTTTCGCGCTCATATTTCAAATACGATTTTAGCTACCCGGTTAGCAGTAAAATCAAGCAGTTTGAATCAAATTGCTTTTGAGAAGACTGACAAATAACTACTCTAATTACTGCGATTCTTTGCACAATGCACAATACTTCATATTTATCCAAAAAACATACCGAATTTCAAAGTCAATTTTTTGGAGAGGTCAATGACGTCCATGATTTTTTGTAATAATTTACTATTTTTTTAAAATTACAATTTTGTTGTCTGATGTCAAGGCGCCTTTCGCAGCCTAATTATAACGCTTTTCTGCTTCGGTTTTCAGGCGCAGCCCAGATTTTTAATGCTAATTTAAATTTATTTTAAGTGCAGAGTGTTAATGAAATTTTCAAAATTGAAAAGTTAAAAAATGTAGCCAACTTTTTTTTTTCAGAAATACTCTATACATATACTAGTAAAAATTCACAAAACAATTTTTTGCGTAAGGCTTACTCACACATAGAAAGCTTTAGCTCTTAAGATATTTAAAAATTTTTATTTTGTATTGTGTGTCACACACATCTTCCACACAACGGACTTAATCTAATATTCTAGTTTTAGCTATAAGCACTGTTCTCAATTTGAATTTTATAAATCAATATTTTTATTTTCCGCTCTTTTCCGTTACATGCGATTGAATCATTGCCGAGTCAATACCAAATACAAAGAAAACTTAATTCTTGAAATTAAAACGATCGAGCACATCGAGCTGAGCATTTTATAAATCAATATTTTTATTTTTTCCGCACTGAACGTTACACACAATTGAGCTACGCCAAATATAAAAAGAAAAATTAATTTTTCAACAATTCCAGTTCAAAACATTTTTGCCTATTTTTCAAACCATTTTTGCAGCGTCACGAGGTCCACAATCCGCAATCTAAAATGTTAACAACTTGAGCAGCGTTCTTCTCGCGAATTAGTGTACAATTATATAGTGGTTTTGTTAAAAGCTCACTATTTTAAGCCTAATTAAAAAGCTTTTCTTTTTCGCTTTCCATCTATTAAAAATTTACATCTATTTTTGTCTCGGGAGCCTTCAGATCATTTTGCATCAGGCGCCCGGTTGCAGAAAGTTAAAAAATTAATTGAATTCACTTTACAAAACTTTGTGATTTTATGACGCAGTAATTCTGTTAAAAATTAATTGTCGGAATTCCTCTCGAAAAAATTACTCGCAATTCTCAATTACAGAGAGATGAATTCACAGTTTTAAATCTGGCTAATTACTCTAAATAAATACTGCCAAAACCATGTCCGGTTAAATCTATTTTTGCAAAGATGTTGTTTCCGCAAGTGTATTTTTGCAATACAACAATTTGCACTGTACATACTAAGCTTTTGATTTTCAAATACAATTTTTGGGACGTGCCTTTCCGCAAAAATTAGGAAAAAATATGCAGAAAGTGCAGAAATAAGAATTCTTGCAGAATGCAGAAATTCTTGCGGCTCTCGTAAATAACAATCGTAAATCAAGAAAACAAGTAAACCAAAGCAAAAGGTTAAATTTTTGAACGTAAGATTTTGGGTCACGCGTTTCAGCAATCGTTCTCTGCATTTCATCGTTTTTCCGGGTTTTAATTTGAGTTTTCCGGAAAAATTGTCTTATTTTTAATTTAAAAAAAGATTTTGCAATACTTCACTAAAAGCGTTCCTCAGGTTATTCACATTTGCCTGAGCGTGGCGTTCTACAGTAAGTATTTCCATATCCGTTAATTGGAATGAATCGCAATCGAATCAATCGCCGGTTTATCAGGTGAACAAATTTCTTAGAACTAGGTTTTTATTTTTGAGTCGTTCTTTTATGCAGACTTTGAAACAGTTGGAAAATGTGAGTTCTGCATTATTTTGTTTTGTTGTGGACTAAAAGATCTGAAATTTTTTGTCAACAAAATTTATTGGTTTTTAAACCGTGAAATCTTCTGTACATTGATTTTAATCTTCTTCTTTCCATGTATCCAAAAATTTCAATTTTTGTAAATTCTGTGTCTCAACTTTTAAATCACAATTTCTTCTAAAAATTTGTGATTTTTTTCGGCTACTTTTTTTAATGTATTTTCAGACCGATTTTTAGGATGAATTTCTTCTAAAATCTAAAATCAAGCGGTTTGAATTAAATTGCTTTTGAGAAAACTGACAAATAGTTACTCTAATAATTACTGCGATTCTTTGCACAATGCACAATAGTTCATATTTATCCAAAAAACATACTGCATTTCAAAGTCAATTTTTTGGAGAGGTCAATGACGTCCATGATTTTTTGTAATATTTTATTATTTTTTTAAATTACAATTTTGTTGTCTGATGTCAAGGCGCCTTTCGCAGCCTAATTATAACGCTTTTCTTTTTCGGTTTTCAGGCGCAGCCCAGAATTTAAGTGCAGAGTGTTAATTTAATAAAATTAATTAAATTAATTAAATTAATTTAATTAATTCAATTTTGAAAATTTAATTAAATTAAAAATTAAAAAATGTAGCCAACTTTTTGCCAATTTCGTCGCCAATACCAATAACAACAGAACAGATTTTGTTCATCTCTTTCTATTGACCGCAAATTTCAATCTTTTTTCATTTTCTTTTATTTTCATTTTTAAAACAATTTTAAAACAATTTAAAACAATTTTAAGTAATTCACGCCATATTTTTTAATGCTTGATGACTGAACACCTGCAAGTCTTTTAGCTGCTTTTCATTTTTAAGCATCATGATTGATCAAATCGTTTTTCCGGGTTTTAATTTGAGTTTTCCGTTAAAAATTGTCTTATTTTTAATTTTAAAAAAAATTTTGTTCAAAGCTCACTATTTTTATAACTATTTTTTGCGCCTTTTCGCGAAATTTTAAATTGGAATTTTAAAAAGTCCAGACTCTCCGAGCAACTTTCAAAGCAAAATTTTAATAAAGTTGATACAATTTAATAATAAATAATATTACATTTTAATAAAATTTACATCTATTTTTGCACCAGGCGGACAAATTAGGAAAAAATACGATACAACTGCAGAAATAAGCAATACCTTTCGTTTCTGAAATCGGTGGTACTTCAATTTTATTCAACCTGCAATTTCAATTTTTGCATCGGGCGCCTCGTTACAGAAACTAAAAAAATTAATTGAATTAAACAAAAATTTCCGTCCGTCAATCACTCAATAGCTCTTAAACACAAATTTTTGTATTTTTGTAGATAAATTAAAGACACTTAATTTCATTTTCGTGAAATGGCTTCAAATCAATTTCGAGATTGTAATTGAAATGCATGCCTGGCAGCATTTTCCACTACTACACAACTTGCGAATTACTTCATATGACCGCGTAGCCGTCTATCACTCAGTAGGTCTTAAACACAAATTTTTAGCTTTTATGGCTTTTATGGCTATTTGATACAATTTAAAAGTACATTTTAATAAAAATTTACATCTATTTTTGCATCAACCGTTGCGGAAACTAAAAAATTAATTGAATTAAACAAAGTTTTTGTGATTTTATGAAGCAGAAACTCTGTCTATCGACAGTTTCAGCATTACATTTTTTTTTTCAATTTTTCAATTCAATTTTTGCGTCGGGTGGCATCTATGATGAAGGCTTTTGGTAGTTTTTGTAGAGCTCAACAAGTTTTTGGTAAAGTCTATGCATAATTACACTTTGCCAAAGAACGCGTAATTTTTTTAAAATATTTTTTTTTTTGTAATATTTTCGACATCGATTTGGTCTCGATCGCATCAAATAAAACAAATGTGAGTCGTTTTTGGCATTTTCGTACCATGTACTGTCCCGCCCTAGGCGACTACGTGCATAACGAGGCCGGCCTTAAGTTTGTCGCCATCCTCTTTTGCTTGATTATTTCCGGTCTCGATTGGACTTCTTAAGAATTATGACTCAATTAAAATATATTTTTGCCCGCAGAATGCGCTTTCAATATGCTCTCAGGAAATATGAGAATTTTACTTTTTTTTCCATTGTGCGTCCAGAATGAAAAGTAATTTCTCTCCGAATTTTTACAATTTTTCTGATTTTTGATTGCGTCAAGCGACGGCTTCTTTTGTGGACATAATGAACAAAAAAAGAAGTTGACGACACCAACTCTGTTTTTCAGAATTTAACGTTTGCAGATAAATTAGCCAGAAATCGCATTTTTAATTCAATTTTTAAATTTTTGTAACTGTGACGGATGCCCGCAGCCTTTTTGACTATAACGTTACGATTTCAACTCACACTCAAGTTTTAACGAGAGGAATCAAATAAGCAAATTTACAGATATATGTAGTCGTTACAGTTTAGTGAAAATGGTGCATAACGGTGAAAGCCAGAAAAATGAAATTTTTGTTTCGACCATCTTCTCACGTCAAAGTTGGAGCAAACATTTATAAAAGCAAACACTCACGGGTTTTCCATCCATTTTGAGCGGAACAAAGACAACATAAAAGCTCAACAGAAAACCCGATAAGAAAGTTGTTGAACAAGAACAATTTTTGATGGCCTGCAGATGACCTGATGACATTCTAGTAAAGAACTAAACGTTAATTAATTACAATTTTTGGTTGACGGCGGATTAATTTTGATTAAATTGTTTTTTTTATTGCAAATTGAAGCACACATTACATTCAGTTAATTTTTCACGTTGGACATTCCAGTCATTTTAGGTTTAAGCTTCTCTTCCCTTGTTTTGCAAAATGTACTACGCTTTTTTGATTTACATTTTGAATGGAACAAAGACAACAGTGATGACCTTCTGGTGAAGAACTAAACGTTAATTAATTTTTTGGTTGACGGCGGAATAATTTTGATTCGATCGTTTTTTATTGCAAATTTAGGACGACGAAGCACACATTATTTATGAAGCGCACACTTGTTAATTTGAACTATGCAGATTCAAAGCCAAATAAAGAAAAATCAAATTTTGAAAATAATTTTAGTTTTCAGTTTTTTTTTTTAAAAATTTTTGCAACAGCAGAGTTCTCACGACCTAAAATTGTTAGAATTTTGAGCACCGGTCTTCTCGCCGGACAGTGTACCTTTGAGCACCGGACAATGTACCTTATAGAAGGTTACAAATGTTCTAACCATTTTTGATGGCAAACATGTTGAAAACAATTTAATTTTGAATCACAATTTGTTGATTCAAATCAGCATCTCTCAACTGAGTAGAGGTCTTTAAAAAATTAGAAAATAAAACTTTCATACTGAAAATTTATGCCGCAAAACATTCCAGTTTTAGCAGCAATCGGAATGGCCGATAGATTTATTTTTTTAAAGGTTTTATTACATTTTAATTTAATTTTTAATGTTTAACGTTAAATTAAATGTTTAAATATGAGTGAACGCACGCGTATTCTAGGCAAACATAAAGAAAAAAATCTTGTTTTGAAAATGATCTACCAGATCAAACTATTTTTGTTGCGATGAGTGGTTTGCACAACCCGCAATCTAAAATGGTAGCAACTTGAGCAGCGTTCTTTTCGCTTTTTTTTGCGCCACAGTTGTACATTGGAATTTAAAAAACTTTCATACTCTTAAGGAAATTTGTAATTTAATTTATTTAACAAACAAAATTTCTGTTTTTTGATAGTTACTTTAACGCAAAGAAAATTTAATTAAATTAATTTAAACGGTTTCAGTCAGCCATACTCGATCGCACACGACTCAAAATTTAAAACAAGCAGATTTTAACTGACTGAGCATTTGTCATCGAATTTTTGAGTGGATCAAGAGCAAAAGTTGGATTGGATGGCCGGCAGCATTTTCCACCACATCGAGAGTTAGCGTTAGCTTAGTTTAAGTTGCGTTGTTAATTCGAAACAAAGAATTGTTGGTGCCCGGAGATCCATCCATTTACTGCAATTAATTATGGAATATTGCGAATTGGAATTTGATTTTTGATCTTCTTTTACCGCAACTGTTTGAGTTGCGTTGTTGTTTCATTTTTGGCAAATCGGTCAACTGACGGTCAACAGTCAACTGTTTCGTCATTTTTATTTCTTTAAAATAAAAATAATTGCAGATCGGAACTGCGCTACTATTCGCTCATAACTAACCGCTCATTGCATTGACTGGAATTTTTGTAGTTTTGTTCATGACTCTTGTTTCGAGTTCAAAGTTGCGGAAGAACAGTTTTTACAACCATTTTTATTGTTTAATTCTTTAAAAATTCTCGGAACAACGTATGTTATGGAAGAAAACAAAGGATGAATTTTTGGAGAACAAACATCGTAAATACTTGAAATTTGAAATTGCAATTAATTTTTCCAAGATAATTTTTTTAGACGTCTTTATCTGTCATCTGTCTGTCAGACGAATTGATTTTAATTATTTTTCGGTATATGAAAATGTTTATAAAATGCGAGTGAGTCTCCATGCTCCAATCTCACGTTCACAGGTTTAGTGATTCAATGTCATTGCATTTTTGAAAAAAGAATTTCAAGCACAGAAGTCACTCTCGAGAAGACCACATACAGCTTGGCTGTGATGAAATACGCCCTCTTCAAGGTAAATTCCAATTTTTTGGAATGTTCTTGATTGTTCAGTCATTTTATTTTTTAAGAATGAAAATGAAGATTAAGCGCAAAGTACCTGTTTGTCCGTTAGTTTATCGGCGATTGGTGGTTCCATTGCAGATTTAAAAAGAGTTTGGCTGAGCATTCAGCATCGAAATTTTGCAGATGAATGTTTTTTTATTTAGATAAAATGAAATTACTTCAATTAAATTTTTGCGTTCGGTGCCCAGTAGCATTCTTCACTATAACATAAGCCTATCTTACTGGGAACTGATGTCGAACAATCTGAATCGGCAATTCAAGAATTGTCGACATCACAGGTATCCTAGGAATAGCAACCTGAGTGCCCTTTTTATCTTATTAAGATTTTACAAATCAGTACGTTGAGGCTCATCTCTAAGACTTCTAGTCAAGTGCCGTTGCAGAGTCCCTGTTGCAAGCTGAGATTGCGAAAAAGCATAACCACGCAATGCTTTTTAATGTTAAGTCGATGCGGCGGTAGGCTCGAATCATCGATACTATTCAGGAATTCTTGCTAACATACTCTTTTACTGCACCATCTAGGTGCGTTAAAATATTTTCATCTAGCATCTGCAATTTTTTTATTAGAAGGCGCAAGGATTGCAGCAGTGGCTACTTGGTCAAAGTCTTTATTTCGCAGAATTTCACCAAAAACATCTTCGCAGATGTTCTGCGAGACGTGGAAATTCTCAACAACTTCAATTTCATTTTTGTTGTGCGGAGGAAGCCGGTTTTCTCCCAATTTTGAAGACATTTTTGAAGACATGCGGCAAACTTTTTTTCATCTTTTTTGACGCGCATGTTTTGCCTCAATTCAGTTTTTTCAAAGAGGTTCCGCAACGGAGACTTTGTTAAACACAGGCCAACCATTGCCTTCTTTTTTACCGGCAAAATCTGGCGAAAATCGCCTCCAAAGCGCATAACCTCGCCTCCAAATGGCAGCGTGGAGTTCATAATATCTCAAAGGACTTGATTTAATTTTATAATTTTTCGGTTGGTGCCATTCGTAGCATTCTTCTCCACTATAGCACAAGTCTGTCACTTTATTACTTTATTTGGGTTTTACGACCGCGTCTAGCGAATCACAAGCTGTTAAACTGACAATTAAACTCACAAATGTGGCTATTTTTGTACAATGGACGACAAGCACATCTCCGTCTTTAAAATAGCAATAAAAAATCAATTTTTGGTTGTACATTCTGCAATACATATTTTTAAAGGGAATCTGCGCTTTTTTGTACCTTTCGCTGGCCACTTTTGCGTCATAAGAGCCTGAATTGGTCTGAAAATGAAAATTAATTTGCATAAATTTTAAATTGAAATTTTTTAATTTAATAATCAGTTTTGTTAGAACAACTCTTCTTTGCTTTCATTTGGTGTTTTAATGATTTCAAAAAAACATTTTTGCCGACAAAACTGAGATCCAGTAAATGCTTTCGGCCAGGAAAAAGTTAAAAACAGTTCAATCGATCCGCAATTTTGCTGATGTGCTGATTGAGTACATACACAGGGACACTTTTTTGGATGTGGAATATCGATTGAGGAACATCTAAATTTTTTCTGAGCCAAAACGTCCAAATATTTCGTTTAATACAATGAAGTTCCTATTAACTATATCAATTAATGTGAACAGATTTGATAATATTTTTGCTTTCAGTGATGTATGAATGTTGGCCCCCGTGGGAGGACTCTGGGCTCTGGGGAAGCGTGTGGGCCATCTCGGGTCGATGGATTAAGACAGCAGGTTTATTAGCACAGGAATTAGACAGTTGAGATTTTTAATTGAATCGACTTTCAACTTATTAAAAGTTTGACATTTTTGCATTTCGACTCAAGTAAGCGTGTCTTTGAAATTAAACAATTGAACATTTATTTTTGGCACTGTGGTCGCTATATATCGCAAATTTGCAATTGAAATGTGAACAGACCGATAATATTTTTGCCTTTATCGCGATCACACACAAACACAAAAACGAAATCTTTTGGCTGGAACGTGGATTTTGTCTCTGGTTGCATTTTCGTATTTTTGATTATTTGATACAGTGTACGATATGTATACTATTTAATTTTGGCAAAGCTTACAAGTATAAGTATCTACACTTATAAGTATTTTTTTAATTTATTTTTCTATTCAATTAGCCACGAATTGGCCATAATAATTTGGAATTAAAATGTCCAAAAATTGTATTTATAAAAATCAAGAGGATGCCTTTTTGTTGATGAGCCGATTTGTATGTACTACAGGACTGTCTGTATGTATCTCAAAGGACTTGATTTAATTTTACAATTTTTGCGATTGGTGCTATTTGTAGCATTCTTCTCCACTATAGCACAAGTCTGTTACTTTATTACTTTATTTGGTTTTTACGACCGCGTGGGCGTCTAGCGCGTCATAAGCTGTTAAACTCACAATTTCTGCCTATAAAATTTCGGCTGCATGGCGAGTATCCTCGGAATTCTTAGTGCAATTACAGAACTACTAAATTATGAGCTTTAAATCGGGTTGATTACGCTAATTAAAAATTGCACCCTCCATGTGCGGCTAAATCCATTTTTGCATTACACAGAACATTCCCATAATTCACACTCGACTAAGCTCTTTTGACTTCATTACCACGCAACTTTTTGATCTTTTCCGCTTTTGAGCTTTTCCGGAAAAATTAAAAAATAATATGTAGGACAACCAGAGTGTCAGTATAATTTGGTAAAAATTTTAAACTTTTTTTAGGTTATTTTTGCATGAAATTGCTAAACTCATTAATTTTAACCCTACACAAAAAACGGATTTTTAATCAATTTTTGTTGCCAGACCATCTTCAATGCAGAAATAACTTTCACTATTCAAATCTGTGGTGCTTCGATTTAATTCAACCTCAAAGTCCGTTTAATTTTTGCATCAAATTCGATTATGCATCAAGAGCAGCACAATTCTATTTACCCTCAGTTTACCAAAGACCAAAGAACGAGTAATCCTATTTTTTGCTTGTTTCTTTCGCGGACATTTATACTTGATTGGAGCCGTTCTCGATTTCTCGACACAACACAAAGAACAACTGTGGTTATTTTTGTACACTGGACGACAAGCATGTTTTTTTTTCTTTGCAAGATAGATTAATTTTGAGACTCTGAGTGAGACTGTGAGACTCTAACACATATTTTAAAAGGGAATCTCCGCTTTTTGTTTCTTTGTTCGCTGGCCACTATTGCGTCATTAGAGCCTGAATTGGTCTGAAAATCAAAATTAATTTGCATAAATTTTTAATTTAAATTTTTTAATTTAACAACTGCATTTGTTAGAGCAACTCTTCTTTGCCGTCACCTGGCTGACATAATTAGACTTTAAATAGCTTTCATTTGGTGTCGTAATGTTAAATTAAGTTAAGTTAAAAACAGTTCAATCGTTCAAAAAACGAAATTTCATGAATTTTAATTTTTGGATTTGTTCTGATCGGTCTTTTGAATTTAACGAACGAAACAATGGCGCTTGTTAATTGCGCAAGTGTGCTAATTCAGTACATACAGGGACATTTTTTGGATGTGGGATGTTGCTTAAGGAATATCTAAATTTCTGAATGCAAGGCAAAGGCAAAAAGGCAAAAAGTCCAAAATTCCAATGAGCCGAAAGCAAAAACCCAAGTTAGCGTTTTATGAAAAAGTTTAATACCGTAATAGCTCTCAAAAAATATTTATGCACGGTAGACGAGCTCCAGTTTTCCAGAAACTTGAACAACAATTCGCGTGACAATTCTCTCCAATTTTCTCTTTTTTTCTGTTTTTTGATTGCGTCGCCGTACGACTCCCAGTGAGCAATCTCTAAGTTCTATCGATTTGACTGAAGTAGTACTTGTCGAATGTAGCTTTAGTTCATAGAGAGCGAGCGCTTTGAAATTTGCAGCCTTTGACAGCAGCCTTCAGCGTTCGTGACTAAAAGATTTTGGTATTTTGGGATCTAGGGACTACATTTTCGTTATTTTTATCTTTTTAGGTTTTTCTTTTTAGGTTTTTTGAACCGGCAAAATGCATTTCCTAAACTCTTTTTTTAACATTTTTGGTGCGCAAATTTCACTAAAAAGAACGGCTTCTTCTGTGTCTTCATGATACATGTTACCCAGCGCCAATTCCGTCCGGCAGAGAGAGAGACCACACTCAAGACAAGAAAACAAAGGATCAATTTTTGCAGGTAATCTGTTCATGACTCTTGCAGGATCAAGTGTTACAAGCATCGCTAAAACTCGATGACTCGGGCCACATTCTCATCCCAGCACCATTTTATCATTTATCTTTTTACATTTAGTGAATTTCATGAATTTTTTACATTTTTTAAGACGATAGATTTTTCATTTTTGAGATGTTGATCGTTAATCATCGTGTACCGTACTCTTCAAACTAGCACAATCTGTAAAATTTAAACTTGAAAACTATTTTTCACACTAAATATCAGGCATTTAAATTGCGCTAAATTTTCTGATACGATTTGTTAGATGATCATTACGCTCTCCAGTTAATCGTTCCGGCAAAATTTTGCAAAAAGCTGAAAAGCAAAACCCAACAGTTTTCACGCTTCACTTCTTGCGGCTCTCATAAGTAATAATCATAAGTTAAGAAAACAAAGTTACATTTTTGCCATTTTTGGTCGCTTTCGTTCCGTGTAAAAAAATTTTCTTTCCTTATTTCTTATTTCTCTATACTCGCGTTGACTGTAGAAAGATTCGCTTCCCAGTTTACGATTTTCTAATTCTTGCGAAAACATTTTTAGGATTCTTCATTTATTGCGCTGACGATGATCATTTCATTCATTATTTCATAATTAATTTAGTCACAATAAACTCCGAAATTCTTGAAAAAAAAACTATTTTTTGTATGATTTCTTGTCGGTACTAAGAATCTATTCTCAATTGCACTTGCATTCTGCAGCCTTTAATGGTTTTGCACGGTCAAACTGTTTATAATGTAATTTATTTCTATTTTTTACAATTTAATTATTTTATTACTCAGTTCGTTTGCGAATAAAATGAAATGCCCAGAATGAAGTATTAAAAGTATTTTTTTCAATTTTATCTAAGTGCCAAAAATCAAAATTGATTTTCCAAAAAGATGACCAAATTCAACCGTGGAAATTCTACCATTGTAGAGAAGAGAAGCTATCTGGAGCTCCAAACAAACCAAAAATATTCAAATGTTTGCGAGCAACTTTCAAAGCAAAATTTTAAAAAAGTTGATACAATTTAATAATAAATAATATTACATTTTAATAAAATTTACATCTATTTTTGCTCCAGGCGGACAAACTAGGAAAAAATACGATTCAACTGCAGAAATAAGCAATACCTTTCGTTTCTGAAATCAGTGGTACTTCAATTTTATTCAACCTGCAAGTTCAATTTTTGCATCGGGCGCCTCGTTACAGAAACTAAAAAATTAATTGAATTAAACAAAATTTTCCGTCCGTCAATCACTCAATAGCTCTTAAACACAAATTTTTGCATTTTTGTAGATAAATTAAAGCCACTTAATTTCATTTTCGTGAATTCGCTTAAAATCAATTTCGAGATTGTAATTGAAATAGATGCCTGGCAGCATTTTCCACTACTACACAACTTGCGAATTACTTCATATGACCGCGTAGCCGTCTATCACTCAGTAGGTCTTAAACACAAATTTTTAGCTTTTATGGCTTTTATGGCTATTTGATCCAATTTAAAAGTACATTTTAATAAAAATTTACATCTATTTTTGCATCAACCGTTGCAGAAACTAAAAAATTAATTGAATTAAACAAAATTTTTGTGATTTTATGAAGCAGAAACTCTGTTTATCGACAGTTTCAGCATTACATTTTTTTCAATTTTTCAATTCAATTTTTGCGTCGGGTGGCATCTATGATGAGAGCTGCAACAAGTTTTTGGTAAAGTCTATGCATAATTACACTTTGCCAAAGAACGCGTAATTTTTTATTTAATTTTTTTTTGTAATATTTTCGACATCGATTTGGTCTCGATCGCATCAAATAAAACAAATGTGGGTCGTTTTTGGCATTTTCGTACCATGTACTGTCCCGCCCTAGGCGACTACGTGCATTACGAGGCCGACCTTAAGTTTGTCGCCATCCTCTTTTGCTTGATTATTTCCGGTCTCGATTGGACTTCTTAAGAATTATGACTCAATTAAAATATATTTTTGCCCGCAGAATGCGCTTTCAATATGCTCTCAGGAAATGGGAGAATTTTGCCATTGTGCGTCCAGAATGAACAGCAATTTCTCTCCGAATTTTTACAATTTTTCTAATTTTTTGGTTGCGTCAAGCGACGGCTTCTTTTGTGGACATAATGACCAAAAAAAGAAGTTGACGACACAAACTCTGTTTTTCAGAATTTAACGTTTGCAGATAAATTAGCAAGAAATCGCATTTTTAATTCAATTTTTAAATTTTTGTAACTGTGAGGGATGCCCGCAGCCTTTTTGACTATAACGTTACGATTTCAACTCACACTCAAGTTTTAACGAGAGGAATCAAATAAGCAAATTTACAGATATATGTAGTTACAGTTTAGTGAAAATGGTGCATAACGGTGAAAGCCAGAAAAATGATAAACAAAAATTTAAATTTTTGTTTCGACCATCTTCTCCCGTCAAAGTTGGAGCAAACATTTATAAAAGCAAACACTCACGGGTTTTCCATCCATTTTGAGCGGAACAAAGACAACATAAAAGCTCAACAGAAAACCCGATAAGAAAGTTGTTGAACAAGAACAATTTTTGATGGCCTGCAGATGACCTGATGACATTCTAGTAAAGAACTAAACGTAAATTAATTACAATTTTTGGTTGACGGCGGAATAATTTAGATAAATTGTTTTTTTATTGCAAATTGAAGCACACATTACATTCAGTTAATTTTTCACGTTGGACATTCAAGTCATTTTAGGTTTAAGCTTCTCTTCCCTTGTTTTGCAAAATGTACTACGCTTTTTTGATTTACATTTTGAATGGAACAAAGACAACAGTGATGACCTTCTGGTGAAGAACTAAACGTTAATTAATTAAATTTTTTGGTTGACGCCGGATTTATTTTGATTCGATCGTTTTTTATTGCTAATTTAGCACGACGAAGCACACTTGTTAATTTGAACTATGCAGATTCAAAGCCAAATAAAGAAAAATCAAATTTTGAAAATAATTTTAGTTTTCAGTTTTTTTTTCAACAATTTTTGCAACAGCAGAGTTCTCACGACCTAAAAATGTTAGAATTTTGAGCACCGGTCTTCTCGCCGGACAGTGTACCTAGGAGCACGGGACAATGTACCTTATAGAATGTTACAAATGTTCTAGCCGTCTTACCATTTTTGATGCGGAAGAAATGAGCCCATTGATGATCGGAAGAGTCTTCTAGTAGACGACTGATTTGTTTTCACTCAACAAATTTATTTTAATTTAATTCAATTTAATTTTGAATCACAATTTGTTAATTCAAATCAGCATCTCCCAACTGAGTAGAGGTCTTTAAAAAATTAGAAAATAAAACTTTCAGACTGAAAACTTTATGCCGCAAAACATTCCAGTTTTAACGGCAATTGGAATGGTCGATAGATTTATTTTTTTAAAGTTTTTATTACATTTTAATTTAATTTTTAATGTTTAACGTTAAATTACGTTAAATGTTTAAATATGAGTATTCTAAAATGGTAGCAACTTGAGCAGCGTTCTTCTCGCTTTTTTTGCGCCACAGTTGTACATTGGAATTTAAAAAACATTCATACTCTTAAGGAAATTTGAACAATTTATTAAAAAATTTAATTTATTTAACAAACAAAATTTCTGTTTTTTTTTTGATAGTTACTTTAACGCAAAGAAAATTCAATTAAATTAATTTAAATGGTAATTATTTAATTCAGTCAGCCATACTCGATCGCACACGACTCAAAATTTAAAACTAGCAGATTTTAACTGACTGAGCATTTGTCATCGAATTTTTGAGTGGATCAAGAGCAAAAGTTGGATTGGATGGCCGGCAGCATTTTCCACCACAACGGGAGTTAGCGTTAGCGTAGTTTAAGTTGCGTTGCGTTGTTATTTCGAAACAAAGAATTGTTGGTGCCCGGAGCATCCATTTACTACAATTAATTCTGGAATATTGCGAATTGGAATTTTATTTTTGATCTTCTTTTACCGCAACCGTTTGAGTTGCGTTGTTATTTCATTTTTGGCAAATCGGTCAACTGACGGTCAACAGTCAACTGTTTCGTCATTTTTATTTCTTTAAAATAAAAATAATTGCAGATCGGAACTGCGCTACTATTCGCTCATAACTAACCGCTCATTGCATTGACTGGAATTTTTGTAGTTTCTTCTATTGTTCATGACTCTTGTTTCGAGTTCAAAGTTGCGGAAGAACAGTTTTTACAACCATTTTTATTGTTTAATTCTTTAAAAATCCTCGGAACAACGTATGTTATGGAAGAAAACAAAGGATGAATTTTTGGAGAACAAACATCGTAAATACTTGAAATTTGAAATTGCAATTAATTTTTCCACTTTTACCACAATTTTTCCAAGATAATTTTTTTTAGACGTCTTTATCTGTCATCTGTCTGTCAGACGAATTGATTTTAATTATTTTTCGGTATATGAAAATGTTTATAAAACTCGAGTGAGTCTCCATGCTCCAATCTCACGTTCACAGGTTTAGTGATTCAATGCCATTGCATTTTTGAAAAAAGAATTTCAAGCACAGAAGTCACTCTCGAGAAGACCACGTACAGCTTGGCTGTGATGAAAGACGCCCTCTTCAAGGTAAATTCCAATCTTTTGGAATGTTCTTGATTGTTCAGTCATTTTATTTTTTAAGAATGGAAATGAAGATTAAGCGCAAAGTACCCGTTTGTCCGTTAGTTTATCGGCGATTGGTGGTTCCATTGCAGATTTAAAAGAGTTTGGCTGAGCATTCAGCATCGCATTTTTGCAGATGAATGTTTTTTTATTTAGATAAAATGAAATTACTTCAATTAAATTTTTGCGTTCGGTGCCCAGTAGCATTCTTCACTATAACATAAGCCAATCTTACTGGGAACTGATGTCGAACAATCTGAATCGGCAATTCAAGAATTGTCGACATCACAGGTATCCTAGGAATAGCCTGAGTATCCTAGGAGTATCCTGAGTGCCCTTTTTATCTTATTAAGATTTTACAAATCAGTACTTTGCGGCTCATCTCTAAAACTTCTAGTCGGTGCCGTTGCATAGTCCATGCTGCAAGCTAAGATTGCGCAAAAGCATAGCCACGCAATGCTTTTTAATGTGAAGTCGATGCAGCGGTAGGCACGAATCATCGATACTATTCAGAAACTCTTCTAGGTAAATCAGTTTTCCGCCTTCGTCGGTCGACTGAGCGCGATCGAAGCTAACATACTCTTTTACTGCACCATCTAGGTGCGTTAAAATATTTTGTTTATCTGTTTAGCGTTTAGCGATTTGTTTATCGTCATCGCGCAGGCCAATCTTACTGGGAACTGATGTCGAACAATCTGAATCGGCAATTCAAGAATTGTCGACATCACAGAGATTCTAGGAATGGCCACCCTCTTTTTTGTCTCGAGATAAGATCTCAAGTTAAATTCTTTTCATTTAGCATCTGCGATTTCTTATTAGAAGGCGCAAGGATTGCAGCAGTGGCTACTTGGTCATAGTCTTTATTTCGCAGAATTTCTGCAAGATGTGAAGGCGGTTTTCTCTCAATTTCAAAAGCCATTCGGCAAACTCTTTTTCATCTTTTTTGACGCGCATGTTTTACGTCCATTTAATTTTTTCAAAGAGGTTCCGCAACGGAGACTTCGTTAAACACATACCAACCAACTCCGCGTTGGTTGCCTTCTTTTTTACCGGCAAAATCTGGCGAAAATCGCCTCCAAAACGCATAACCTTGCCTCCAAATGGCAGAGTGGAGCTCATAATATCTCAAAAGACTTGATTTAATTTTACAATTTTTGCGGTCGATGCCATTCGTAGCATTCTTCTTCACTATAGCACAAGTCTGTTACTTTATTACTTTATTTGGGTTTTACGACCGCGTCTAGCGAATCACAAGCTGTTAAACTCACAATTAAACTCACAAATGTGGCTATTTTTGTACAATGGACGACAAGCACATCTCCGTCTTTAAAATAGCTATAAAAAATCAGATTAATTCTGGGGAGGGTGTTCTGTGAACACATATTTTCAAAGGGAATCTGCGCTTTTTTGTTTATTTTTTCGCTGGCCACTTTTGCGTCATAAGAGCCTGAATTGGTCTGAAAATGAAAATTAATTTGCATAAATTTCAAATTTAAATTTTTTATTTAATAATCATTTTTAATATCTTGATTTAATTTAATTTAATTTTACAATTTTTGTGATCGGTGCTATTCGTAGCATTCTTCTCCACTATAGCACAAGTCTGTTACTTTATTACTTTATTTGGTTTTTACGACCGCGTGGGCGTCTAGCGCGTCATAAGCTGTTAAACTCACAATTTCTGCCTATAAAATTTCGGCTGCATGGCGAGCATCCTCGAAATTCTTAGTGCAATTACAGAACGACTAAATTATGAGCTTTAAATCGGGTTGAGTACGCTAATTTAAAAATGCACCCGCCATGTGCGGCTAAATCCATTTTTGCAATACACAGAACATTCCCATAATTCACAATCGACTAAGCTCTTTTGACTTAATTACCACGCAACTTTTTGATCTTGAGCTTTTGAGCTTTTCCGGAAAAATTAAAAAATAATATATAGGACAACCAGAGTGTCAGTATAATTTGGTAAAAATTTTAAACTTTTCTTAGGTTATTTTTGCATGAAATTGCTAAACTCATTAATTTTAACACAAAAAACGGATTTTTAATCAATTTTTATTGCCAGACCATCTTCAATGCAGAAATAACTTTCACTATTCAAATCTGTGGTGCTTCGATTTAATTCAACCTCAAAGTCCGTTTAATTTTTGCATCAAATTCGATTATGCATCAAGAGCAGCACAATTCTATTTACCCTCAGTTTACCAAAGACCAAAGAACGAGTAATCCTATTTTTTGCTTGTTTCTTTCGCGGACATTTATACTTGATTGGGGCCGTTCTCGATTTCTCGACACAACACAAAGAACAACTGTGGTTATTTTTGTACACTGGACGACAAGCATGTTTTTTTTTCTTTGCAAGATAGATTAATTTTGAGACTCTGAGTGAGACTGTGAGACTCTAACACATATTTTAAAAGGGAATCTCCGCTTTTTGTTTCTTTGTTCGCTGGCCACTATTGCGTCATTAGAGCCTAGAGAATTGATCTGAAAATCAAAATTAATTTGCATAAATTTGTAATTTAAATTTTTTAATTTAACAACTGCATTTGTTAGAGCAACTCTTCTTTGCCGTCACCTGGCTGACATAATTAGACTTTAAATAGCTTTCATTTGGTGTCGTAATGTTAAATTAAGTTAAGTTAAAAACAGTTCAATCGTTCAAAAAACGAAATTTCATGAATTTTAATTTTTGGATTTGTTCTGATCGGTCTTTTGAATTTAACGAACGAAACAATGGCGCTTGTTAATTGCGCAAGTGTGCTAATTCAGTACATACAGGGACATTTTTTGGATGTGGGATGTTGCTTAAGGAATATCTAAATTTCTGAATGCAAGGCAAAGGCAAAAAGGCAAAAAGTCCAAAATTCCAATGTGCCGAAAGCAAAAACCCAAGTTAGCCTTTTATGAAAAAGTTTAATACCGTAATAGCTCTCAAAAAATATTTATGCACGGTAGACGAGCTCGAGCAACTCCAGTTTTCCAGAAACTTGAACAACAATTCGCGTGACAATTCTCTCCAATTTTCTCTTTTTTTCTGTTTTTTGATTGCGTCGCCGTACGACTCCCAGTGATCAAACACTAAGATGTAAGTTCTATCGAATTGACTCACGTAGTACTTGTAAAATTCTGCTTTTTTTTCTTTTTTTTTGGATATTTTTGGTGCGCAAAGGAGATTTCACTATAAAGAACCGCTACTTTTATGCCTTTATTGTACATGTTACCCAGCGCCAATTCCGTCCGGCAGAGAGAGAAACCACACTCAAGACAAGAAAACAAAGGATCAATTTTTGCAGGTAATCTGTTCATGACTCCTGCAGGATCAAGTGTTACAAGCATCGCTAAAACTCGATGAATCGGGCCACATTCTCATCCCAGCACCATTTTATCATTTATCTTTTTACATTTAGTGAATTTCATGAATTTTTTACATTTTTTAAGACGATAGATTTTTCATTTTTGAGATGTTGATCGTTAATCATCGTGTACCGTACTCTTCAAACTAGCACAATCTGTAAAATTTAAACTTGAAAACTATTTTTCACACTAAATATCAGGCATTTAAATTGTGCTAAATTTTCTGATACGATTTGTTAGATGATCATTACGCTCTCCAGTTAATCGTTCCGGCAAAATTTTGCAAAAAGCTGAAAAGCAAAACCCAACAGTTTTCACGCTTCACTTCTTGCGGCTCTCAAAAGTAATTATCATAAGTTAAGAAAACAAAGTTACATTTTTGCCATTTTTGGTCGCTTTCGTTCCGTGTAAAAAAATTTTCTTTCCTTATTTCTTATTTCTCTATACTCGCGTTGACTGTAGAAAGATTCGCTTCCCAGTTTACGATTTTCTAATTCTTGCGAAAACATTTTTAGGATTCTTCATTTATTGCGCTGACGATGATCATTTCATTCATTATTTCATAATTAATTTAGTCACAATAAACTCCGAAATTCTTGAAAAAAAAACTATTTTTTGTATGATTTCTTGTCGGTACTAAGAATCTATTCTCAATTGCACTTGCATTCTGCAGCCTTTAATGGTTTTGCACGGTCAAACTGTTTATAATGTAATTTATTTCTATTTTTTACAATTTAATTATTTTATTACTCAGTTCGTTTGCGAATAAAATGAAATGCCCAGAATGAAGTATTAAAAGTATTTTTTTCAATTTTATCTAAGTGCCAAAAATCAAAATTGATTTTCCAAAAAGATGACCAAATTCAACCGTGGAAATTCTACCATTGTAGAGAAGAGAAGCTATCTGGAGCTCCAAACAAACCAAAAATATTCAAATGTTTGCGACCCGCCATCAGCTACGATAGAATGAAATGTATTTCTCAAGAAGTTCACAATTCACTTCGCAATTTTCACACAATTCAGGTGTGAAAACAGGTTTTTCGCTCTTTTTTATACAACTTTCTGTACAATCTGCAATTTCTATTTTTGATTTTTTTGATTTTTTGTTTATGATTTTTTGTTATTTGTAGAAGTCTTTGACGAGCAACTAAAACATTGAAAAAAGCACATTTTTGATCTGCCAATTTCGAATCGTTATTAAATCTCAGAGTGATGATATAGCGTCAAGTCTTATTATTGCTCAGAGAGTTGATCGTTGTTCTCAATTTTTCAATACATCAAGGTGAGTTTGAAAAGAAATTTCGCTTTTTTGCAAATATTTTAAATTAACTCACATTCCAAAATTACCGTTGAATTACCGTCCAAAATTACTGTTTAAAAAGGAATAGAATATTTTTGCCCGAGGTAAAGTGCTTTAAATCTACAAATTTCGTTATTTTTTGGTGCTTTTGGTTTGAAGCAGTTGGTAAGCGACAGCGGCAAAGTTTAAAACTGTTGTTGTTTGTTTCTTGTTTTTTTGTTGTAAAAATTTGAAATATCTAATCCACTAAACACATTACGATTTTTGGAGCTTTTGATCACCGAGTTTTTGCTTGATTTGTCTTGGTTTTTATGATGTAGTCACGAGCATTTATGTTTATTTTTATTTTTACAATGCGCGAACAACGAAAAATAAAAATTAATTTTTGTGGGTTGGATCTGCCAACATTGTGGAGTTTGTGGACATAATGTTTAATTTTTGAATCAATACATCCATATGCTGAATTCTCACTTTGGTTACAAAGAACTATGAAAAAGTTTTGAATCAATTTGTATTTGAATTTGAAATTTCCGCACTGCGACTTTATTGAAAACTGAAAACCGTGATTTTCGGAGGGTTGAATTGAAGATTTTTGAACATTGGCACGAATATCCTGTTCCATCAATGCATCTACACGTACTCTTCAATCCAATCTTTTTTTTCGATATAATATAAATTCTTGATATTCTTGAAAAAAAAACAATTTTTGTACAATCATCCTACCAACCCAAGGATCTACTCTCAATTCGCATTTGCTGTCCATTGATTAAGTTGCGTTGCCATTTAATTTTTGGCAAATCGGTCAACTGACAGTTTCTTCGTCACTTTTTTCTTACAAAAAAAAATCAGAATAATTTTTGCCGTCTTTCTCTGGATTCTTTCTCGTTCTTTTAACACACTTGGTATTTAAAATGAAAGTGTGATTCGCCTTTTGCTGATTAGCTAAAGTTACGTTTGATTTCCGATGTATAACAATGTTTTTGAAATGCCTTCGTTCTTTTTAACTTTTAACGTAAAAACGACCTTTCGAACTTAAAAAATTTTGCGACCATAAGCGCGAGAACTTCGATTAATCTGAAAATCTCGGATTTTTCTTTTCAGAAGAAATATTTTTGAGCTTTCGAGTTTTGAGCCTAGTTACTTTATTTAGTTTATCTTTTTCTTTAACTTTACATTTCAGTATTGATTCATTTGTGATACTTCGTATTCGCACAGAGGATATTGACGAGGGGAAACAAAAAATTTAATTGTACAAAGAATTTTGGCCGCATTTATGTCTGACATGTCTGACTGACTGATGACTGACAACACTGGTGGCCGCCACCTCCATCCATCCATTTACTGCACCTCGTTGCAATTAATTCTGGAATTTGCGGACCGCAACAACCACCGTTAGAAATTTGGATCTTTTTACAATTTACAATAAATGCACTAAAAAACAATAAGTAAAAATATAACGATTTTGTTTAAGCACTGTGTGCTTTAACACTTTAACACAGTAATCATTTTTTTCAGTACAACAATTTATGTGAAAATAATTTTGAAAATACACGCAACTCCCCAGGCACACTGTAGTTGAAAACAGACATGTTTGTTTAAAACTGTCAAAACGCAAAAAACTTGAGAAAAATATGACTGTTTTTGGAGTTTTTGTTGTCAAGTTTTTGTTTTTTCCATTCATGATTTTGGTTTTGGGTTTTGGTGTTTTTGGTAATGGATTTTGGTTTTTCCTACCATTGTTTTCACAGAGAAATTAAAGTTAATTAAAGTTTACTGATTCTGGATTTTGATTGTGGTTCGTGTTGTAATCCAATATTTTAAGGTCTGATCACGATCGCTCGTTTTTAGCACATGGAACTTTAAAAAACAGTTTCGAATTGACATTTTTTGATTTCCGGTGTATGAAAATGTTTCTGAAAAGGCTTTGATTTGAGCTACATTTGGGATAGATTTGGTTTGGTTACCAATTTGGTGAATCTGAATTCAGAATTTTTTATAAGAAATATTTTTGTTTGGTCACGATCGCTTTCAATTTATGTTTTTCGTTTTACCAAATGATAAAAAAATGCGTTTGAAAATGAAAATGCAATTTTTTTTTAAATAATTGAAAACCGTGATTTTTGGAGGAATGAATTGAAGATTTTTGATCGATGGCATAAATCTCCTATTCCATCAATCCATCTATACAAAAAATTTAAAAATTGTGGTTTTCTCGTATTTTCGATCATTTTAGTAACAGATAAATTCATTAAAATTTACGGATCCATGAGGGTATTACATTGTTGTTTATTATATCGTTGATTGGGTGTGTTCCAGGTACCAAATCCGTTGGACGAGCCGGCCCTCCGATGCGAAAAATGCCGCTGTTATTATTGTCGAATCGGAATCGAACGTCACTTTGTAAAGTTCGCACGTTCGAACGCGCGCACTCAGGTGTTGCTGACAGCGGTCGGCGTTTTCAACGTAAAATGCCACTTTCGGACCTATCGAGAGAAATCACTCATTTTGTCGCCAATTTTTGCAAAATCTAACCTCATGGCGACCTCGGCAAGGCTTCAATCTATCTTTTAAGTCTAATTTTGTGCGAATTCGACTGTCCACGGCCGAGATACATCGATTTTTAATCAAACAACAAATTTGATCATGTTGTGAACGTCGAGCAAGAGTTCATTGCGTTTGATCGTGTGAATTCTGGTTACGACGAACCTGTTGATATTTCGTCCTATGTTATTCTTGCACCAGCTCAAGGTGCCTAATTTGTTGTAGTTACAATTTGTTGTTTGATTAAAAATCGATGTATCTCGGCCGTGGACAGTCTACTAGATAGACTACTAACATACTGATAATGCCGGCCGAAGCTCAAGCCAACGTTCCCGCGGGTTTTTCAGCGAAGGTCGCGAGCGCCGCTCGTTTCGCCATTCACCGCCTCGTCCATGACTTGCCAGAAGTCTACGCCAAGTTCCCGTCATACAATTCAAAGATTGTTTCGTTGAGTCGGGGCCAGAGCGCAACGCTCAACAAGCGTCTTCGTGAGCAGAAGAATATGTTCCAGATGGCAACTATGTTCCACGGAAAGAAAATTTTGGATGGGTCGGAGTGGTGGGTTGCTGTGCTTAATTTCATTACCAATCCTTGCTTGCAGCAAACTCGTTGGCGATGTCCTCTTCTTGCATTTGCGCAATTGGATCGTCACTGTGTCGGTCGCTGAAGCAGGACGCCGCTACTCTGAAGGATTCCGAGATGGCAGAAAAAATTCTTTGATTCTGCAAAGGTTCCGAAATCCAGCCGACATATTCTACCTGTCCGGATTCTTCCTCACGTGCAACTTGGACAGAAGGGCGTTCAGCATGCACGAGTTCTGGAATTGGATCGACGACCTCGAGCGCAACATTAAGGAGAATGCGGGAGTGTGGAAGGCGGTACCGACTCCAAAGGAGATTACAGTGATGCAGGAGGTGGAGTTCCTAATTCGGAGGATCAAATCACGAGCCGGTCTGCGAGCCGCAATGGATGCCATTGCCGAGCGGTACGTTCAATCTTCAGCTCACCTACAACGTAGTTTTTTACAGCATTGCGCTTCAGCAAGCCGCAGAGGACGAAAAGAACAAGACCGAGGTGGAGGTGAATCCCGGAGGTCGCCCCGTGCTTCCGCGCAGGGCCAAGCGCGTCCATCATCTGGATAGCTCCAGATCTCCTAAGAAGTCTAGGACAGCAGAACCGACGCTCTCTATGACCTCCTCCGCGAACTCGATGCCATGTTCCTCCCTGACTCTGCATTCGCCGATCACAAGAACTTCGAAGATTGACTCGGCTACGCTGCCTTCTTCGTCCCAGACGGATCTCAGCACTGTGACTTCAATCTCGTCCGCTTCAAGTGTATCGCCCCGTAGCGTCGTAGATCGAAGCAAGTTGTGGAAGAGGCGAGCAAGCAAGATGCTCGAAGTGCATTTCCCCGAATTATGGCCGCTCAAGCCTCTCACTCCCATGGTCAAATGCAACGATTCCGACGACAACACTCAAACGGCACCTATCGATACTATCGAAGCAATGGATGTCTCTGAAGGTGAAGAATTGGATTCGGAGATGTTCCCAGTGTGCGCGAAGTGTCACAATGAGGTAAGAAGATATCATGCTGCTGAGGGATAACCTTATCGTATTTAGATCGATGACCCTGAGGAGGACCCAGCTATTGAATGCACCGAATGTCACCTGCTGTATCACATGGAATGCCAGCTGGTTTACCGATCTCAGTCGAAATCTGATTGGAAGTGTTGGGAGTGTGCGGAACGGATGTTCTAAGCTAAAGTGGCAAATAAATGTATCTCAAAAGGTTGCTTTTAGGTGTTAGCTAGCGGAAGTTCTTCACTGCAGCCCACTTTCGTTTTAGAGTAGAATAAAACAGCTGAATACGACTTTTGAATCTACACCAAACTGTTTATTCAACACGGTTTAATTGAAGCACGTATAAGTAACACGGTATAATTGAACTATTTAGTGTAACCGTCCGTGAACTCTCAAAATCTTCAATCGGTTAGCAACGATCAATAAAATTTTGGGGGTGATGCTCCACTCCGCGCTCAGCTGCTGGCAGTCAATTAAGTCCTTGTATGAAGCTCCACGAATAATCAGCGATGTGTCGAGTGAGCGGTACATGCTCGCGAGATCCAGCTTCTGACGGAAAGTGAAGGCAGCTGATTGCGACAGGAACACTTGGACCTTCTCAAATAGCTCGTCGCATTGAAGGTAGTCGCTCATTTTAAGTAGATAAATAACTGTTTTATCTGAAACACGACGACGTTTGAAGGTGATGCGCTCGATAGGCTTACCTGTTACTTCGGTTTTGAACCCATAGACAAAGCTGATTACATGCAGGATCTCTTTCAGATTGACCTCTCGCATCACATATGCTCCAGTCGTATTCTCCTGCATGGGCAGCGTGAACATCGCGCGGAAGAACGCGGAAGCTGCTATTAGTTTATCTTTCGACACCCAGATTCTGGCATGTTCGATGTCCAGCGGAACAGCATCTCCGGTGATCAGCGCATTCTGCGGATCTTTCACGTCAACATTGTGACACGGGTAGGACTTGATAATGACATGTAGGTTGAACGATCCGCGGCGGCTCGAGCGAAGATCTCTGTTGCGAGTTGATGGCCAGCCAAACGAGATGGACTTGAGGTACGCCTCATTTCTCGCAAAGTCGAACTGCTGCTGCCACTGAAATGATTGCTGAAATTGCAGATAAACTGTTCAGAACTTACAGGGTGATAAGTGTGCATACGCACACCTGAAGCGTACGCCTCACATCGTCCGCCCGCTCGTATCGACCACATCAAAGTTTGACTGTCCTCGGCCGGGGTTACATCAATTGTTAGATCCTTGATCTGTAGGGCATTTCCACAGCTTGCCCGGTCGATATACTTGCCGGAGACAGACCATAACATCCGGTTATCCAAAAAAGCGTCGGAGCAGAAGTCCGTCCACAAGTTCACCTTCGTACTGTAGTACGGCAACGCGACGGTGATCAACAGTGACATCTTCAATAGACGAGTAGCTTCGGTTCGAGTGGTTTAATTGAACGGACAAATGGAAGTTTAACCGAGTTTTAGGACGTTTAACAAATTAACGGAGGTAATCGTTGCGGGAGTCGGGATCGGGATGTGGTGTGTTGAGGCAAACAGTAGTCGGATGGTGTCGGCTGGTGGAGATTGTGCACCCTGCTGCACCTTTTGATTTACAGCTGCCTGAAGCTGTAAATTGTGTATTCTGAAATTGTTGTGTATTCTGTTATTTTCGTGCAAATGTCTGAGTTCTTTCTTGCAGATATAATGTCATCCCAACAAGACGATGTAGAAAGGATGATTGTGGATAGTGCCGTTGTTGAACAGGATCCAGGGCCTACCCTTGAAGTCTTGGAAACCTTTCGTAACCCTGCCCATTTACACACCATCGTTGATGCCGCAGTAAAACAGTATAATATGTAAGTTCCATCTTTATTCCTGATTTACCTATGAACGGTTCAGAATGGTCAACAGGCAGGCGGCCTTATCGTCAGCCTTCGAACTCATACGGACCTTTAGAACATCGGAGGAACTAGGGGTTGTGCTCGAAATGGTGGAGAAGCACCGGAAGAATGTTATTGAATTTGAGCGGAGTGGCGAAGAGCTAATTTGTGGTCCTAACCCGTTTGCAACAATCCCGACCAACCTAAAGGTTATTGAAATCGACTGTGATGAGCAGTTGACGAGCAGTCAAGTTGATGAGCAGAGTGTTGCATCTTCTCTTTGAAAATCTCTTCGTAACCAATAAAACGTCGTCATGTTCAATGAGGTGAATAGAGTAGTACAGTACGAGTGGTGGGTGCTAGCGGAAGTTCTTCACTGCAGCCCACTTTCATTCTAGAGCAGATTAGTGTGGCCAGATACGACTTCTGAACCTGCACCAAAATTCCGAACTTGACGATATTGGCCGATATTCGTTTCAGAGTAGATTAGAATGGCCAGATCACACAGACGAGACTGGTCCTTCCAGACATCGTTGCTGTTGTCGCCAGAACTCCATCATTCGCTCCTTCAACCGAGCGAAGAACGGTGATGTGGCAGGAACGTTCGGTCAGCAGCGATGGATGGTGCTCGACACCCGACGGATCCAGCGACGAGGAAGAAGCCCTGAAGATGTTGGAAATGGACTTCGCCGGTCTCGCACTTGGAGCGGAGGAATCTATGAACTCGCGTATTGTCGAGTATGAGAAATTCAGCCACACAGTTCTGGAGCCGTTGGAAATAAGCGTCCTGTTGTGCCAAGTGGACTTTTCTTCGAACGATACAATCGATGTCGTAGGCACTATCGACCGCCTCGTTGAGGTAGGAATGGCTTTTACTGCGCTTCAACTTGCCGCAGCCATGGGAGATCACCAGGTAATCGTTTATCATGCTTATCTGTGCTTCTTATTGTCATTTAAGAAACTTACCTGGCTCCTCAGTACCCTTGAACAGGACGACCTGGACCGTCTATGCCTTACACATGAGGTTGTGTTTATGATGACCACCTTGATCCGTTTGGATTGTCGAAACCGAATCGGCATCTGTTCTGCGTTCCGGACAGCCATTGAGTTAGGCTGGAACGAGGCAGCCTTGTGGTAAGCTGATTTTAGAAGGACTGTATATACGTATTGCATTACAGCATTAGCACCGATCTGAAGGAAAACGAAGCGTCCGAGCTAATCCGGCTGGTGACTATCCAACGCGAAACACCAGTGCCCGCCTTTCTCGTCGAGAAGCTCGACCTGGCTGACATGATCATCTCCGACGCCGACCTGTGGACGGTGATTGACGAAGAGATTCCCTTCCCGGGACACCGAACAAGAGAGGAAGTGCGGCGTGTCATCGTCGGCATGGCGTGCACGCTGAAAAACGGTGTGTATAACGAGTCGGTTGACCGACAGTTGCGAGCCGTCCTCATGGCTATTTACGGACTTTGGTTATGGTTTATTTTAAGGTTTGGTCACGATCGCTTTCAATTGTATTTTACATTGAGCGAACGACAAAAAAGGCGAAAAACAATTTGAAAAAAGTATTTTTGCGGCTTTCGTATGTTCTATCATTTTGTATCTTTTTCTTTGTATCTTTGTAACTATTGTATCTTTTTTTGTTTAATTTGAAAAAAAATTGAAATTGAAATCTGAAAACTTTTTTTTGTTTAATTTGTCAATTTGACAATTGTTTAATTTTTTGATCGTACTGACTTCAGTTACAAGGTAAACTGAAGAAAAATTGCAATTGAAAACTGCGATAATATTAATTTTTTGAGATTTGGTACAGCGCTCATGTGATCAAAGCTTTCCGATCGTAGAGCCTCGATGCGCAGAACAGAAAACGCAATTCAAATTTTTCACATAAAACACGACGCAATCGGCACCTGTTCCGCTTGAAATTCGCATAAATTCCATAAAATCAATTCATTCCGAGCCGCATATAAGCAGATCGCCCCGCACAGAGACTCCAAATCAATCCAGCCATGTTCGGAAAGAGCCTCCTCATCAGTCTTCTCGTAGGTTCTCGCCATCCGCTCCACCTTCATCGATCGCTTTAGGTCCTCTGCGTGGTCGGCGAGGCGCTCGGAGCGCCGGGGATCCTGAAGTCGTGCACCGAGGACAAGGAGTGCGGCGAGATGCCGTTCGAGATCATCAACAGGTTCCTCCACATGAAGTGCACGCAGATCGCCGGCGTCAAGGACAAGAAATGCGTCCCCACGCCTGTCTTCGCCGAGCCGCAGATCGTCCAGAGCGAAGAACTTCAATTGGAAGCTTAAAGTCGTTTCTCAATAAATTCTCTTCTCTTTGATGTTTTGATCCCGGACTTTTAAGTGAAATAAAGCCGATTGTATCCGTGAGCTCGGGTTAGCGTTGTCCGTTTTCACCACGTCATTCAGAGAACGACTGATTTTCCAGATTCCAACCAGATCTCTTCACTCCAACGGTACGACGGACGACGACAATGCAACGCGTTGATCCTTTGTGCGGTATTGAGGTGCACACTTGCCTCAATGGTATACAGTAGCCGTCCCAAATCGGTTGCATTTGGAATAGCCGACCTGATTAGGGGATTCCGGGTAGATCCCCGATATACCTTGGAACGTAGGAGAATAAACGAAATTGTGGGAGAACGGGGTAGGAAGCGAACAAATCGGTGATTTTTTTGATTATCAGAGCCTAAGCACTAACTAGCTTCACAGGGCGTTCAAATCACCAAACAACGGAAATCACAGGAACATCGACGCATCTAC